>LOJH01030981.1:0-16955 GCA_001685095.1 Ellobius talpinus | reverse complement strand
AGAGAGAGAGAGAGAGAGAGAGAGAGAGAGAGAGAGAGAGAGAGAAAATTAACTTTTAAAAAATGAGAAGATACCTTCTTCCCTGGCCATATGGTCATTAGTATTTCAACATGTGGAGGACAAGTGACACTGGATATCTTCTTTGGTTTGGATACCTTGCCTGGAAGGTGCCTGGGGGACTCAGGAGACCTTACTATATCGACCTTACTATATCATATGCAGAAGTCATTCTTTGTCACATGGACGCCCCATACTCTTGATCCTTCTCCTCGATACCAGTTTCTCCATCGGCACCTCTCTCTCAGTGTAGCAAAGGTGGCGGCTAGGTGCCATTAAGTCACTGTGGCTACTGTAACAGCAAACAGGGAGCCCACCCAGGTGGGAGTGGACACTCAAAGTAAAGTAGATCCAAAAACGACATTGATTGGAGGAAAATGGCCACAGTCCCTCCTCCTGCCACCGTGCTAAGGGCAGACAGTTCCTTTATTCCTAAAGTACTTTCGCTTTTGACCTGCTCAGGGTAGCCTGAGTTGTCGAGTGACAGCTCAATCACTGGCTTGGTAAGAACTTATTCTATAAATCTACTAATGAATAAGGAGGAATTATAGAGCATTCCCAGCATGCCAGAGTCTGCTCTAAGTCATTTATGTGGACTATGATGGGATGGAAGAGTAAAGGGGGCAGTCTGGGGATTGTGTTATCTTTTATTAATATCAAAATCCGTGCACAATGATTACAAGACAGAATGAAGAATCCGGGCCGCGTCACCAGCTGCTCCGCTGCTTCCACCGGGCAACCAGCTCTCTGCCGCTGTTCTGCAACCTTGTTCCCAAAAGGCAAAGGGCAAGCTCCAAGCTGTGGCTTGATGCCAGCTCATCCACCGTCCAAGAGAGCATGTGACCCCTTGCCCCTGGTTCTTATTGGGTCACACATCCAGAGAAGACCACGCCCATTGGGCCAAGCCGCCCCAATACAATTGGCTATGGGGCCGAATTCCCACAACCGGAGAGAGCCGCTATTTCATGGATGGTGAGAATGGAAGCTGCGAGAAGCAGCCCTGAGGGAGCTCGTGCCCCAGCCCCACACCACAGACTCATATATTCTCTGCAGCAAGCTGGCCATGTTCTGAAGATACACATCGCCTTGCATTTTACAACTTAGGAAGCTTTCTTGCTTTTTTTTCTCCCTTTCTGCCCTTTCCTTGTGACCTCAGCCCTCCTCCTCCACCTTCCTCCAGATCCTGCCAGCAGGCGGAACTTCACCTTCTCACAACAGACCTCATCATGGCTTGGGACCTCAAGTGCTTCCACCCCCACTTCCTCTGTTCCCCTTCTGCATGCTCAATGGGGTTTGTGGTGGCCTGAGGACAAGGGGAGAATGGAAACCTCAAAGTCCACACCAACAACACTGGTATCTTTTTTGGGCTTGGAGGCAGCTCCAAAGATGGCTTGAGGAATGAGCAACCCATTCAAGAGGACTGGGGCTGTTAGGGGTATTGACCAGTCCTTGGCCCTCTCTTTCCTTAACCCAAACCTCTTAGTGTCTGAACATGTTTGCCCTTCAGCCATTTGGAGTCCCTTTGGTTGCCACAAAGGCACTTCTAGTGACTGGGAAAAGCCCAGGGGCCAGTGGTTCCCTCTGACTCCTCAGCAGGAAGACTGTCCCATGGCAGGATTGCCCTCCATGTCATAAAACTCTTGACAGGAGAACATCAAGGACAGAGGCTTGGTCATGGTCTGCACTCCAGTGTTTGTTACTCACACGTGGGTGGGAAAGACCAGGGCCTGCCCAGGCCACCACCAGACCTCAGCCTGGCTGAAACTGAGAGCCTTGAGCACGCTCCTTCCCTAGCAGGGGCTCCCCCCTCCTCCACCCAGTTCCATTTGTTCAGTTCCACTTCCATCTGCATACTCTGAACTCAGTTCGTGCTTCTTCCTTCCCACCTGGCTTTACTGAGATTCATGAATGACAAACACACATTGTATATACTTAAAATGTGCAATGTAGTGACTTGATGTAAGTATAGCTCCTGAGGTGATTAATGCAAGCACGCTAATTAATACCCCCTTCATCTCCCATATGTCAAAAAAATCATCTATGAGCTATTCTCAGCAAATTGAAAGGCTATATAATTCATTATTAACAAATTAGCAAGCTGAACTATTAGATCTCCAGGCCTCTTCACCTAGAAGTTAGACTTTGTACCTTCTTTCCTCCACTTTCTACCCCCCGGCACCCCTTATCTCCCCTGTTCCTATGAGCACAACAACTTTTGATTCCGTACACACAAGACCACGTAGCCTTTGTTTTTCCATGACTCATGACTTCATCTCTAAGAGACATCCTGTGTTTCTTGTCTCTGTGCCTGGCGTATTTAGGTTCACACAACGTCTTCTAGGTCCATACATGTTGCTAATGGCAGGATTTCCTTCTTTTCAAAGGTGAAGCGTGGGACTAGAGAGGTGGCTCAGAGATGAAGAGAGCGTGCTGCTTTTACAGAGGACCCTGCTTTGATTCCCAGCACCCATATGGCAGCTCTAGTTCCAGGGGGCCTGATCCTTGTGGTTCACATAAACTCATGTACATACACATTTATCAATAAAAGAAATAAATGCATAAATCTTAAAAATAAGTAAATGGTGAATACTCTCCCATTGTGTACCTGCTTGTCTGTGTCAGATTTTCTCTACCCATTTATGTTAGCACACTTAAATGTTCAGTACTTGTTTCTGTGAGTAAGAGATGTAATTAAACAGGATGACACATGTCTTTTCAATACACTGGTTTATTTTCCTTGAATATATACCCTACACTGATATTGCTGGGTTATGTAGGAAATACTGTTTTTAAGTTTTTGAAGACACTTGGTAGTTTTGTTTTTCTGTAACAGCTGCATCAGTTTACATTCTTGTGGAGGTTGTGTAGGGATTTTCTTTTCTCTACATCCTTGTCTATTCTGTCTTTTGACATCTTAGCAGGTGTGAGATGGCACCTCACTTTTGTGGTTTTGACTTGCACCTCCCTGATAATGAGTGATGCCGAGCATATAGTCATAACTTGGTGGCCATTTATATGCCTTTAAGAATGTCTATCCAGGGCCGGGCGGTGGTGGCGCTGTTCTTGGTTTTTCTGTTGAGTTTTGTGAGTTCCTTGTACACTTTGCACATAGATTCTTTATTGTGCATGTACCTTGCAAATACTTGGTAACTCACCTGCCTCTGTCTGCAGGAGGAGATGGGTCTGGAGAACAGAGTTCCAGGTCAGCCTGTCCTGTCCTCTCTGTCTGGCCTCTCATGGGTGACTGTCCTCACCTCTGTGCCCCTCCCCTGACTCTGTGCCCCTCCCCTGACTCTGTGCCCCTCCCCCTGCCTCTGGGCCCCTGCCTTGGCATCCTTTCTTTTTGGTTTTGGCTTCTACTGATTCTGCTCTTTAAACATTTTCTGCATCTGCTTTTATTCTGCTGTTTTCTTTTCTTTGTCCCTTCCATTTCTTTTATTATCTTTAACTATATATTTATTAATTTAGTGTATATGTATTTACATATGCACATGCTATGTATGTATTGCACACATGCAAACATTATGATATGTGTGTGGAAGTCAGGACTACTGGGAAATCAGGGGATTTCCTCCACCATGTGGATGCCAGGGGTTGAACTCAGGTCGTCAGGCTTGGTGGCAACTTCAGTTAGATGCTGAGCCATCCCACTGACCCTGTGGTTTTCTGTTTTGGCCCCAGATTCTCTCTCATTTGTTTCTACTGCCTTCTGCCTCCCAAGTCTCTCTTCTGCACCTTCCTCCTCCCCTCTCCCTCTTTCCTTTTCTCTCCTTTGTCCCCTTTCGCTCTCCCTCTCCTGCCTTCCTGATGCTTCTGCGCTAACTTCTGCTGTTGTCCCCTCTCACAACCTCTGCTCTCCTTCTCGACTTCGCTCTCCACCTTCTTCCTTGTTTTGGCTTCTCTCTGTGTGTCAATTCTTCATCATCTACTCTGGCTTGGGTGTTTTGCTTCTGCTTCTGACATCTCTGCTGCTTCTCTACCCACCTTCACTTTCTGCCTGTTCTGAAGTGGCTGTAGATCCCCCTCCTCCCTCTTCTCTTCCTCCTCTTCCCCTTTTTCTTTTCCTCCTCCTCTTCTTCCTTCTCTTCCTCTTCTTCCTCCCCTTCCTCCTCTTCTTCCTCCTCCACATCCTTCTCTATCTCTACCTCCTCTTCTTCATCTCCTCCCCCCTCTTTTTTTCTTTTCTTTTCAATCTTGTTCAATTTGAATGCACGAAGCAGCCATCTACTTATGTTTTCTTTCTCCAGTGCTTTCTAGTGTTCTTTTGAAATTATTTTTATTGTATGGGGCACGACACATATGGGACACATGTGCCGCAGCATGCACATGGAAGTCAGGACCACTTTGTGGAGCTGGTTCTCTTTTTTCATCCTCATGTGGGTTCCAGGGAGTCAGGCTTGAGCCACAAGTCTGTCAACCCAGTGAGCCAACTTGTTGGCCCTAGATTTCATTTTTTTTTAAAGAATATGTCTTACTTAGTGTTTCTACTGCTGTGACAAACATCATGGCCAAAAAGCAACTTGGGGAGGAAAGGGTTTATTTCACTTTCACTTCTGTCCTCCAAGGAAGTTAGGGCAGGAACTCAAAGCAGAAACCTGGAGGCAAGAACTGAAGCAGAGGTCCTGGAGGAGCGCTGCTTTCTGGATTCTCCTAAGGGCCTGCTCAGTCTCCTTTCTTATAGCACCCAGGACCACCTGCCCACAGTAACCTGGCCCTCCCACATCAATCATCAGCCAATAAAATGCACCACAGGCCAATCAAGTAGGGACATTTTCTTAATTGATATCCTCTCTTCCCAAATGACTCTAATCTGTGTCAAGTTGATAGATTAACAGCAAAATGGAATACACAAAAAGCCTCAATCAAACCTTCCTTTTTCCTTTTTCTACAGTGCGTAGGAAACCCTTTAGTGTTCTTGAGTTCACATGTTCAAGAAATGCTCCCAACACCAGCAAGGTAATGATACCTGCCTGGGGAAAGCTCCCCAGGTTCCTGTCAGAAAGGACCATTGCCACTCAGGAAAAACTCAGTTGATAGGCTGAGAGTACTGCTAGGTCACAGGGCAGTCAGAGTCCGCTGGGCTCCAGCTCCTGAGCAGATGCCATCTTGGCTGCGAGCCAGGCCCCAGGAAGGGAAACACCAGGCCTTCTGAGCCAGTGCTAGCGTTGGCAGAGCGTCGCCTGGCAACTGAGCTCCAATCAGCTGCTTCCCTCGCAGTCAGCACCACATAGACCCCTGGAGAATAGAAATGGAACTTGCCCAGATTTAGTCTTGCCTCTGGAGAGAAGGTGAGGATGTTACCTAGGGAAACTGATTATAAAGCATCCCCAGGAAGGAGTCTCACTTGCGTTTCCTGCCCATCCTATTCCCAGAGCCCACATCTGCCCCTAGCATGTACCAGGTGTTCATTCCTTATGCTTACAGAGGCATTTTTACAGCAGGGCCAGAGACAGCGCTTTCTCTACTTTCTAAGGTTTCCCATCCCAAGATCTTTATGTTCCTAGGACTCTAGGCTGGTTCTGATGAAGTGTCTGCTGTCAAGAGGGAGTCAGGGACAGTTGTTGGGAATAACAGGGAAACAGAGGCCCAGAGGATAAAGTGACTGGAAGTGGCTCTGAAAAGGACAGTCTTGGGGCTTGCAGGAAGGGAGGGGAGAATCCCTCTGAGGGTTGCTAGGCGTGGGAAGAGGCCTGGGTTTCCCTGGGGAAAGATTCTTGGAAAGGTCCCATTTGGCCATTCATCAAACTTCGCGTCCCCTTTGGGATGGGCTTTCCTGGGAAAGGCTTGCACCTCTGTGTTGAAAGAAAAAAAAATGGCTCCTTTTGGGTAAGTTTCTTGAAAAGCATCCTTAGAAGGTATGACTTGCAACAGGAGGGATGATAGCTGGGGTGCCAAGGGCCTGGAAAGGGCTGCCCCACGCTTGGCTCTATTTGGACTTGCAACTAATGGCACATTGCCAAGTACACCCGACGGGGACGCGCCAGGCCGCTCAGGGAGCCCGTGAGGAAAGATGTCTGCACTGGAGCCAAACCTGGAAGGCTGCAAGTGGGAGCGGAGGGCAGAAAATAAACTAGGTCATATTGGAGGGTACCATTTCCCTTTGCTAACTTCCCCGTTCTCTTCTCTCCCCTTCCCTTCCTGTGCTGGCTAGTTTTTAATGTCAGCTTAACGCAGGCTAGAGTCTTTTCAGAAAAGGGAATCTCAACTGAGAAAATGTCCCCACTAGCCTGTGCGGCATTTGCTTGATAAATAATTGATGTGGGAGGGCCTGGGTCACTGTGGGTGGTGCCACCCTTGGCGAGTGGTCCTGGGTGCTGTTAGAAAGCGGACTGAACAAGCCATGTGACCAAGCCACCAAGCAGCCACAACTTTGGCTTCAACTGAAGCCAAACTGCATGGTTTCTGCCTTGAGTTCCTGCCTCTCTCTCCCTTGGTGGACTGTGATGTGGAAGTGTAAGCAAACTAGACCTTCGCCGCAAGTATTTTCTCACAGCAATAGAAACCCTGACCACGACACATCCCTTTCCTTCTTCTGGTAGGAAGAAGCACACCCTGGTCACCACACATTGCCATCTTTGGTCCCTACAAAATTCCCACTCCTATTTTACTCAAATATTATTCTCCTTTCGCCAACTATGGGCAAGTATTCCAGTACGCACTGCAGTAGTCATCTTGGTCACTGGTGCTCTTGTCCAAAGGGTACTGGTGTTCCTTGCACAGGGTGCTTGTTGCTGTGATGTGTGCAAATGAGGGGAGTTTTTATGCACCTCATTCATGCTGCTGTTTTTACTTGGCACTAAAGTTTTAAGACTGATCCATACTGACAACTGTGTATCTAGACAGTGGATCCTAAATGCTCCATTCCCACAGCACCAAAAGAAATGCACCCGTTGAGTTTTGCTTGTTCGTGTCTCTGAGCGGACAGCCATCTCTCCCACTGTGGCCCTTTAGGTTGACCTTGCTGCATTGAAGCATGCTCCGTCAGGTGTAACCTGAGCGCTTGGCTGACAGGTATCTAGCTAGAGTTGAGTAGTTGTGATTTCCATATCCTTGAGAACTCGCTAGGCTGCTTATAGGCCGCCTGTGTTCTTTTAACTGTGTCGTGGTGACTCACGGGACAAATACTAGGTCTCGGTCCTGGCTTTGAAAGGACAATGCGTTCTTTATGCATAATAGGAAGTTTAGGAAGCAAAACCCAGGATGTCTGCTTTCCTGAAGGCCCTCTGTGAGTAAACACAGTCTTTGGTTTGATGTGGAGACAGGCTTGGGGGAGGGGGTAGCACACACACAGCAATTTAGAAGGAATGGAACGAAATTGGAAGGGAGACTCCCTGCCCCACCCCCTCCCCTTCCAAACTGGTGGCACTTGCCAGTAATTTCAGCACTTGAGGTTGAGGGATGTGGGGAGTGGAGCCAGGAAGCCTGTGACTTTGAGGTCAGCCTGTGAACGTGTCTAAAAAAAGTGAGTGTGTATGTACATACATAAGTACGTGTACCCTGGCATCCTTACCATGGTTTGGAGGTACGCCGTTGCTGGGTCCAGTGGCATCTTCTGGACCGTAGAGCACAGAGGCATAAATTGCTGTTTTTTTTGTTTTTTTTTTCTTCTGGAATTAACTTTTTAGTGTGTCTCATGAATTTGGGGCGAATTTGTTTTCATTTCAGAGAGGTTGCCGCTTTCATTGCGAGCTCACAGCTCCTCTCCCTCATCAGCACTTCTGTCTCTGCGTAGGTAAAGAAGAGGCTGCAAGGGACTCAGGCATCCAGTCTGTGTCTTGGCAGCCTCCCATCAGCCTGCCATGGGGGTGCCTGACTGCAGGCTGGCCCTGGCTACAGCAGGAACCTTGGTGGGAGACCTCTGGGAGGCAGTGGAATTCCAGGCATTTCCTCCTCCATCTTCAGGATCCAAGAGCTAAGTCCAGAAGGCAGGTTGAAGTGCTTGTCCAACAGAGGTCCCAGGAACCCCAAAGCCCCCTCTAGTCACTCTTCCTGCCTTCTCTTAGAAAACCCTGTCAGCGAAAGGATGTGCGTGGGTCCCATAGTCTCCTCCATGAAGCTGACTGAAGTGACATTAGCATAGGGTATCACAGAACTGTGGGGCCCATCTCAGTCACAGCTGAACCGCAATAGGCAAAGCAAGCAGGTTCTGCTAACAATGCCAGCAACAGCGAACTGAGAAAATAACAAACGACAGAGCTAGGGAAGACATCCGATCGTCTGTGGGAATGGTACTGACTAAGCAGAGGGGGTTTCCTCAAGTGCAACACTGAGGTCCTGACAGTTATTTGCTATGAGGCTCTAACTCCAAGCAGCCTTCTTTAGAAGCATGAGCTCTTTCTGGTGAGAAGCCGGTCCTGACTGCTTGTGCTCTGAGCCAGGCTTTGTTTGAGGGGTCCTATTCACATTGCCATATTCAGTCCTTATCACAGTCTTTGGAAGTTAATCTGCACCAAGCAAAAAAGCCACCTAAAGTTCAGAGAGGTGAATTGCTTCCTCTGGGGAAACTGCTGAGAAACCTGGTATAGTGGGAACTTCAGACTTGAAGATCCTCGTTTTAAGGTCAACTCTGCCTTTTACAGATGGCGAGGGTGGGAAAAACACTGTAAGACATGACACAGCCTCAAGAGTATACCTTCACCTTCGTGATTGCCTTGGAAAGAAACAGGAAGTAGAAACGAACAGACCAAACCCACCATGTTCTCATAGGCACCTACAGGCTGTGTGAGGGGCAGCAAGCTCTGCAGGGCCTTCCTTAACCAACCATGGTTTCCTTACTCTCTCTGAAGACCTAAGCGAGCTAGCCCTTCAGAGCCACCCAGTTTTCTTCCCAGCCCCAGAGTTTTGACTCAACTGGCCTTTTTATCCCTCTGACAAGACAAGCTCATTCTTACTCCTGATTCAGGTCCTTTGTACCACTCCATCTTCTTCTCAGGACTTTTCTCCTCCGAGAGCTTTACAGGGCTGGTTCTTTACCATCACTTAAGTCTTTTCTGACATTGCATTCTCAGGGAAGCCTGCCTTGACCATCCTATTTAAAGGGCCTCTCTTGGGACTGGTGAACAGCGCTGAGGTTAAAGCATTTGCCTGCCATGCATTGGGTCCTGGATTCAATCCATAGCACCCTAAGAATAAAATAAATAAGGGATCTCTTCCTAGCGCCCACCTTGATCATTCTAGCCAAGAATTCTATTTCATCTATGACAAGTTATCTTATGTATATAATTGTTAAGGATATGCTTTCTGCTATATCTTCCTTTGGAAAGAATGCTTAGTGAGAGCAGACCTTGGCTTTGTCCACCTCTGCTTCTCCAGAGCCTATTCTATGCTGTATATTAACAAACATCCATCTGTCTAATATGAAATGAGTAACTCAGAGAGGGTCTGAGCCAGCTAAACCTCAGGCAGTAGAGGAGACCAGAAGCTGAACTCAGGAATGGAAAAACTCTGCCCAAAGTCCTTGCCTAGCATCCAAGAGCCATTGATCTTCCAAAGCCCCTTAACCTATTTGAACTTCAGCTTCCTCTTCAGGAGCTTCCTCCAGGCTTCACCAGCTGTGAGGGATGGGTGTGGAATGCCGTGTGCTGGTGTGGACTCCGCCTAGAGTTCTGTGCTCAGCAGGGCCTGGCATCTCTGGGCAGAATGCAGAGGGATATCTTCATGTGGCTGATTCATGCATACCCATTTGTCTGTCAAGCAACTCCTGAGCATCATCGGATGCACTGAACTCCTAGGGACTGGGGTCTGTGTAGGAGGCAGGAGCTCACTCACTGATTTAATTGGGGAATAATTAGTAAGCAATGCTAACCAACCCTTTATTAGTCATGGGTCTAATGAGCTGAAATGAAGCATGGTTGAAAAAAAATCTATTAACTTGTACCATATTTACACCCAACATCAGCTATGCCATTTGATTGTTTGAAACATGCTACTTTTAATTTATTGCAGCCATTAATTTTGTAGGGTGAGACAAAGAACCTGAATTTCTTAGTGTGCGAGCAGTAACCACAGCTGAAGATAGCCCATTGGTTGGTTGTATTTTTAGAGCCAGCACAGTATTCTCAGCATAGTAAAATTTTCATGAAGTACAAGAGAGAAGTAGCCCAGGCAAGAGTAATAAATGGGAACCCAGGACCCATGCTAGATAAGGTTGGTTTTTTGTTTTTGTTTTTGTTCTTTTTTTTTCTTATTGTGTGTATATATATATATATATATATATATATATATATATATAAAATCTTAACTGTGATTCAAGCAAAATCAGGAAGCCAAATCCTGTGAATTCTATGGTCTGGCTAACCAGGGAACCAGTACAAAACAGAACATCTGTTGTGGAATATTATTTTAAGATCTGTTACATTTGTTTATGCTGTGGAACATTTGTTTTAATGATACAAAGATGTGTTGCATTTGTTTAATTCTGTGAAGCTGTGTTACTTTGCCTATCTACAACACCTAATTGGTCTAATAAAGAAAGAGCTAAACAGCCAGTAGCTAGGCAAGAGAAAGGGCTGGCAGGCAGAGAGAAGAAATAGGTGGAGAAATCTGGGAATAAAAGACTGAAGAGCAGGAAAAAGAGGCGGACAGCATGGGTCAGCCACCCAGCTACACAGTAAGCTGTGGAGTAAGAAGTAAAGGTGTACAGGTGGTGTGGGAGGTCTTCTATGTGTTACTTTTATTGGTTAATGAATAAAGAGACTGCTTTGGACCTATAGCAGAGCAGAGCTTAGGTAGGCGGGGAAGACAGAACTGAATGCTGGAAGAAAGGAGGTGGAGTCAGAGAGAAGCCATGGAGCTGCCGGAGACAGATGCTGGGAACTTTAGCTGGTAAGCCACCACCATGTGGTGATACACAGATTAATAGAAATAGGTTAAATTAATATGTAAGAGTTAGCCAATAAGAAACTAGAACTAATGGGCCAAGCAGTGATTTAAATAATACAGTTTCTGTGTGATTACTTCCAGACTAAGTGGCCGGGAATTAACTAGTGGCCCCTCTTCCATCATATAGGTATAGAGAAAGATAAAAGCCCAGAGGCAAAAGATATACAGGATAATTTAAGTTAAGGAAAGTCGACTAGAACTAAGCCAAGCCAAGGCCAGGCATTCTTAAGAAAGAATAAGCCTCCATGTGTGTAATTATTTGGCAACAGGATGGCAGGACCTCCCAAAGAGCAAAGACCAAAGAGTGAAAAACAACCAACTACAAACACCATCTTAGGTTGAACTAAGGCATGCTCTGATACCTGCCTGCAATAGGGTTTGGCTTTGGGAATGTCTGGGGGAGGGTTGTGAATGACAGTCCCGTGTCAACACCAGACACTGTCAGACAGTTGTCAAAACTTGTTGCAACAACAAGCCTATCTTGCATATTTCCCTGAAAAATTGATACTGATACCCCTCCCATGGAGTGTGTGTATAGGTCCGTTTCTCTCCATCGTCAACCCAGGCAGAGTTTTGTGACCCTCTTGATTGATGGAGTGTGGAAAAAGTGATATGTGTGTGCTTGTTAGGGTTTCTATGGCTGTGAAGAGACATTGTGACCATGGCAACTCTTATAAAGGAAAACATTTAATGGTGCTGCTTACAGTTCGGGTGTTTAGTGCACTATCATCATGGCAGGAAGCATGGCGGCATGCAAGCAGACATAGTGCTGGAGAGGTAGCCGAGAATTCTATATCCAGATCAACAAGCAGCAAGAAGAGAGGACAACGCTGGGCATGGCTTGAACTTCTGAAACTTCAAAGCCCATCCCCAGTGATACACTTCCTCCCACAAGGCCACACACCCCCTAATAGTGCCACTCCCTATGTACCTATGGGGACCATTTTCATTGACCACCACACCATGTATGCCAAGGCTAGCACAAACACTTCATTTTTCTCTCTTGGGGTAGTTCCCCTTAGGACCCAGTCACCATTCTGTGGTGAAGCCTGGTCTAGCTCATGTGGAGCGAACTCACGGAAATGTCCTACATAGCTGTTCTGGCAATAAGCCACCTGAAGACCCCTCTGAGAGCCAACATGAGTCACTAGACATAAGCAAAGATAACCCTTGTTAAGCAAAGATAACTCTAGTCCCCAGTCTTCATGCTTTCCCAGACGATGCCCCAGTCATGGTGAAGCAGAGACAAACCACTTTGACTAAGGTGTGTTTAAATCCCCAGTCTACGAAGCAACAGTTGTTGTATGCCACCCCCAAATGACTGTGTCCTCGTGTTGTTTCTAGGGCACCAGGAGAAGCTGGAACAAGCACTTCATCAGGAACAGAGAAGGATGGAGCAGAGATATGCCCAGAGCAGTGTAGGGAAGCCCAGGGCACAAGGCACCCTCAGCAGCTCACTTGTCCCCGTGGTAGTCACCGTGGTAGTCATCATATGAGGCCTTTTGCTCTTTCTGCTGCTGCGCTTTTAAGCTATGCTTCTTGATAGACATGAAACTGCCCTCCACTTGGTGGACAGATGAGGGGACTAAGACTCTGTGTGACCAGCTAGTGAGAGCCACACTGCAGCAGGCAGCAGCAGCCTAGACCAGTGCTCCCCACGTCCACAGTGCACCATCAGATCCTACCTATGGCACTTGATTCCGCACCCTCCCTGATTGGTGGGACTCTCCAGATACAACTTATTCATGTTTTGTTCAAGGTCCCTGCAGCAAGCCAGGGAAAACAACATCCAGTGACTGGGAACCTACTGGTACTATGGGGTTTTCTGGTTGGTTAGTGGGGCATCCATCATGATGACTGACATGTCTCTATTTACTCTTCATTGTAACCACAGGCACGCCCAGAGTCTACCCTTTCCCTATCTTACCTGCTACTTCCTGTGATATCCACACCAAAGTCACCGCCCCCACATGCTCCAGTAGCACTGCTGATGATGCTATTATAGTCTGTTACATGGCCTCTATATATAGTCGATTACATCTGCTCTAACACATCTCATAATTAACGCTGGCGATCAATCGAGTCTTTAGCTGGGATGTTGCAAAGGAACCTCCCCATAGTCCCTGTCTATCTCTCCATATTAGCAATAGCAAATAACAAAACAAAAAACCAGAAATGTACTACAAGTTCAACAGCCAACGGGAGAATGTGTTGTCAGAGGGGAGAGAAGCTGTACCAGTGTGTTTGTCTCGGGTGGGGGAGGGATGAAGGGAAGGAGGACAAGTGGGCATTAAGGCTGAATAACTTTCCTTCCTGTTTCAGCTTCAAAAGTTTGGGCGGGGAGTTTCTTCAGGATTTCTTCACAGGACTACACTGGCAGTAGGCTCTCTGTCAGGACATCCTGCCAGGAAGTTGACATTTGGGACCCAGGTGACCAGGGACAGGGCTTCAAGGCCGACTGAGCATCTGCTGTGGTGAGTCCCACACTGGCTCGAGCTGTGTGCAGACTGAGCCAGATCTTTTGAGATCACTAAGAAGGTGAACACAGATGAGGGATCCAGAGCTCACAGCTGTGCCTGGCAGGAGGCAGAAGGGCAGGAAACAATCTCCACTCGTCCATACCTTCAGTTCAATAAGTGCTTGATGGTCTACCACGGGCTGTCACCAGCCAGGGCCAGAAGTGTCAGCTGGTCCTGACGGCAGCTTTCTCATACCTTGGAAATTTACAAACCTTACTTTGGCTATCTTTGCTTGTCTGGAGAGAGCAGGTGCCTGTGAGAACATTTAGTATTGTGGACAAATGGGCGTTCAGGAGCATTTTGGTCAAAACTGAATGTTATCCTTCCTGGATCCTAACTTGATGGGGCCCCATTTCTCAGCAGCGTGAGAAATAGGTTACTAGAGTAGCAGGAAGCTGGGGAGATGGCTAGAACAACAAGAACTAAGTTGGTTGGACACACTCGAAAAAAAAATCTAACAAATGAGCTTCCAGAATTATAGGTTGAATACGCCAAGAAGACCTGAATTCTATGGTATTATCTGCAGTGGCTGGGAGCGTTTACCCAGGGAGGGGTTAGTGATCATAGCTAATTTGCAAAGCAGAGTTTTCTTGCAGTCCTCTGTTAGTTCTTGGTGGCTCAAGTCACCCGACGGCTCCCTCTGAGGTGGCTTCTTTCTCCTCTGTGGTGAGCATCTGTCAGGGGAGCAGGATGACCCACAGTCAGAGAACGTGCCCCTCAGGAAAAGGGAGGGCATTCCGTGGGACAGAGAAGTCGGGGTGTTATGTTTGAGACCTGTGGCTGGGGAGAGGACTTTCAGCTGTGGCTTTGTCTCTGTTTCAGTAACATGAGGGTCAGTCCCACTGGCCCTGTCCTCTTGACACCATCGCTGTTCTTGGCATCCGCTGCTGTCCTTTTGGCTTCCCTGGCTTCTACTGGTGCACTTTGCCCTAATTCCTTTAGTTTCTCCTCCGTTTTTCTGTGCCCACCACATGCTACCCCTGCCCCACTCCTGACCACTTACCTTTTCTCTCCCTAACAATGTTTTCCCACAGCTCTGACCAGCCCTCCTGTCCCCTGAGGCCAGCCCTCCTGTCCTCTGAGGCCAGCTCTCCTGTCCCCTGAGCACCCCAGGCGCTGCGCTGAGGATCTTCAGTGCAGTCCTTAAAACCCAGCTGCTGGAGAGCCCTTACTAGGCTCTGCTGAACCCCAAAGACAACTAAACAGGTATTCAGGGAGTCTTCAAAGCTGCCCTGGGAGTGGAATATGTGTTCACGACTGAGAACACGAAGTACCTCCATATGTCCTGTGTAGATCCAAATAGCCAAATAGCCTCCTCTTCCTATGAAAACAAATACATAGCCCTTCAAATGTTCTCTCTCTCTCTCTCTCTCTCTCTCTCTCTCTCTCTGTCTCTCCCTCTTTCTCTCTCTCTCTGGTTTTTTGAGACAGGTTTCTGTGTGTAGCCTTGGTTGTCCCGGAACTCACTCTGTAGACCAGGATGGCCTTGAACTCACAGAGATCATCCTGCCTCTGCCTCCCTAGTGCTAGGATTAATGCCGTGCACCACGACTGCTGGCTCAAAAAGCCATTTTTAAAAATATTTATTTATTTTTATGTGCATTGGTGTTTTGCCTGCAGGTATGCCTGTGAAAGGGTGCCAGATTCCCTGGAACTGAGTTACAGACAGTTTTTAGTTACCATGTGGTTATTGGGAATTGAACCCAGGTCCTCTGGAAGAACAGCTATTGATCTTAACCATTGAGCCATCTTTCCAGCACTTAAATGCCATTCTTAACAATACTGCTGGGTTACTGGGCTATTGTTTCCTGTGTTCTCTCTTCTTCCCACTTCTCTTTTCCCTCCTCCCCTCTTTTCCTTCCTTATTCATTTTATTTTTTGAGGCGGGGATAGGGAAGGTTTCACTGTGTAGCCCAGGCTGCTCTTGGACATGGTATCCTCTTGTCTTAGTCTCCTGAGTAGCCCTTTCGTTTCTTTAATAGGTTTGGACCCCAAGTCCCACGGGCTGAATCAGTGACATCCCTCAGTCTTTTATGTCACATTCTTGTAGTGGCCCCTGCAAGGCAGGTCTTTATTTCTTAACAAATTATCTCTGTGCCCCAATCCCACTCTGCTGCTTTATAGAAAGATGGCCATTTTCATTTGTATGCATGCAGCGTTCTGTTTGTGTTCTGACAAAGTGTGTTCGTTTGTGCACATGTACTTAATGCAAACCAAGTGTGCCTGTCTTCTTCAGATACACGTGTTCAAACACTCAGCCTCCCTGATCTCTCCCCTGAACTCACCATGACTTTCTGAGATGAGGCAGTTTTCTGACAGGAGAACAGATCTCCCATCCCTCTGTCCCACAACAGGAAGTTCCACAGAGATGCAGATGTGAACAGACGCCTAGTTTCCCACAGATCTCAGGACCTTGATGCAGAACTGAGCGACTTAGCCTTCTGGAGCCAGAGTACCAAGTCAGCTCGGAGGCATCTGTCAAGCAATTATCCCCAGCCCCGCCTTCTCCCAACTGGCCCTGATTTTACAGCCACTTATATATGGCTGTTCAAGTTCCTAGTCATCTGGGAAAGCAAGCAACAGCACATTCTCCACGCAGGGACTTGTACTAAGTCACATAGCGAAGCTGGGATAATGATGCAGAAACTAGTCATGCCAAGATCCCATTGGTTAGGTCTGTGATCTGCACTCACCGCCCAACAGAAGGATGCCCATTCTGACGCAGTGTCTAGTGTTTGCAGTGCACAGATAAAGACAAACAGCTCTGCAGGGGATCCTATCTGGAAGAGTGGCTCTGGGCAGGTGCCCCTAAGCCCTTCTGGGGAGGAACACACTGTGGCCTGGTCCCTGTCCCAGGCTATGATCTTTATAGTGCCACCGGTGGGGCCTGGTGCTGAGATGACATTAGGGTGTTTCCCAGTCACTAGACCACACCTTGAAAGAACTGCATTCTCTTGCCATCTCTGGGAGATTCTGGCTGGGGCATGTTCTTTGCAACTGTCTCCTACCATGCAGCTTCAGGATGCAGCTGGGATCCCAGAGAAATCCAGAGGGAACAGTTACTGAGCTCCAACAAATGTATCATCTTTGTTCTCTCTATGGAGAACCAGATACAAGCTGTTTTTCTGTTTGTTTTGTCTTGTGAGTGATGTGCTGGGCAGAAGGGCAGTGTGTTAGGTCTGGTTCAGTGCTTTCATCTCATAGGACCCAAACTGAGCTCAGATGGACCTGCTAGGGATGACTGAGCAAACAGAAGAACATCCTGGGAGAACTGAGAGTCCCCAGTCCCAGGCGATTTTTCCACTGTGTCAACTGCAGCTAAAGGGTTGGTCCCCTGCAGGGCTGCTTGTCCTCAGCATATGGAAGACATCAGATGCTCTGCAGGAAAGTGGTGGCCTCCTGCCACGAGCTGTAATTATGAGCCTGGACCAGGGCTGACTGGAGCATCTTGCTCTGTGCCTTTGTCCTGGCTTTGCCGCTGGTTGGCTCTGTGACCTA
>LOJH01030979.1:7132-17299 GCA_001685095.1 Ellobius talpinus | reverse complement strand
TAGAAAAAGACAAGATCTCCTGAGAAAATCATGGGAGAAGGTAGAAAGGGAGGGAGGGAGGGAGATTATTCTAACTAGATTAGAGTGAGAATGTTAGAAAGGAATAGAAGTATTTTCCCAACATCAAGTCAGGCCTCAAGAGAGCTGGAGAGATGTCTCAGCTGTCAAGAGCACTGGCTGCTCTAGCAAAGAACCCATGTTCCATTCCCAGAACCCATGTGGTGGCTCAAAACCACCTGCGACTCCAGTTCCAGGGGACCTGATGCCCTTCAGGCAATAGACACATACATGGTACACAGACATGCATGCAGTCAAAACATCAATACATAAAATAAAACAATTTTAAAATACATCCCAAGGACTTTGCCTAGATCTCTGAGAAATGAAGAATGAGTACCAGGTTTTGAGTGAGATCTATTACGTGGTTGACACTTTGGCTTTTGTTACTGCTTCTTTTTTAAAGCGAGGTCTCACTCTGTAGCCAACAGCAGTCTAGAACTTACAGGGTACTTCTTGCCTCAGTTTCCCAATGATTGACATCTTAAAGAAATGCTTTGTCTTTATATGTAGAAGCCATACGAGTTGATCATATAGAGGTAGAGAACAGAATACCAGAGGCTGGCATGAGCAGACAGGTGATAGATTTGGGTGATGGCGACAAAAAAAAATAGGGACAGCAAAAAAGCAGTTCTCATGCTGGAGCACAGTAGGGTGAATGTGATATATACAACCTATTATATATTTCATAATAGCTACAAGAGAGTATTTTGAATGCTCCCAACACAAAGAAGTGCTAAATGCTTGATGTGATGCAAATGCTAATTATCTTCTCTTGATCATTACAGGAGGGATGGGCCAAACATTCCACCATGATCAACTAATATGTCCAATTATTATCTGCAATCAGAATTTCTATGTGTGTGTGTGCGCGCGCGCGCGCGCGTGTGTGCGCGCGCACGCATGTGTGTGCACATGCATACCTAACCACCATGGCGTGTGTGTGGAGGTCAAGATCACACTTTCAGGACTTGAATCTGTCCTACTTTGGTGAGGTGGGTGTGTGGAGGTCAAGATCACACTTTCAGGACTTGAGTCTGTCCTTCTTTGGTGAGGTGGGTGTGTGGAGGTCAAGATCACACTTTCAGGACTTGAGTCTGTCCTTCTACTTTGGTGAGGTGGGGTCTATTTTGCTTCTGCCACTCTGCATATTTCAGGTGTGCTGGCCAAGGAACTTCCAAACAATTCTCTTGTTTCCACCTCTCATCTCAAGGTAGGAGTGCTAAGATTACAGATGTCAGCCACCACATCAAATTCTCATTGGGTTCCAGGGGGTCAAACTCATGTTGTCGAGCTTGTGTGGAAAATACTTTTATTACCTGTTGAGCCATCTTGCTAGTCCTCAATTCCAATTTTTTAAAATCCCAAATAGATTATCATAGAACTGTGAAAGAAAAACTTTGTCTACTGGATTGAGGATAGATGGTTGGGGCCTGAGGGACAAGGGCTGAATCTCAGACGTGACTGAGGAGAGAGGTGCAATAATCGAGGGGAACATGTTAGAGGCAGGGATCCAGATGACCCGGGCACTGAGAAGTGATGGAGTTGAGCTTCTAGTTTGAGGGTGGAGCCCAGAGAGATGGCCGGTAGAGATGGGGATCATTGTGAGCACCACAAAGTATGGATTCCGAGAGACTGTACACTGTATCATCAAGAGGAGAAACTAAGCAAGCTGCCTTGGAGCCAGATCATTTGGTCAAATTGGACAAGTTCTTTTCAGGTCACCTACAGCTTCCTGACAGTGGGTGGGGGGAGGGAGGCGGAGGAGGCTGCTTTCTTCAGGGACAGGGGGGAAACTTCACTACAAAGAGCTGCAAAGAGCCCAAAGAGTCATATTTTGTTACACACTATCTGCAACTCAAACAGCTTTGTCCTGATGGGTCTGTTTGTCATAGATCAGTTAGTGGGTAGATTGCTTCAGTAGCAAATGGAGATCCAGACAATGCCAGAGCCGATAATGGTGCCTGAATGCTGGCAGACGCTAATCAGGACTCAGCAATGACTCTGTCATGCAGATTGAAGTGAGAGCATTTGGAGTTATTACTCAAGGCTTGTCTCTGCAATTAGATGATTGCATAACCTTAATATGATCAATCCCGCCGGATGTGAATTGTGCAGCTGTAACCACGAAAGAAGGTGGCGTTTCTGTTTTCTTGTTGAACACAAACATTATAGATGCGCAAGTCATAATTTTATAATGGCTGCTTTTGGCAAGGAAGAGCTCTGTCAGTCAGAAGATGCAGTTGAGGAAAAAACGCAATAGGAGTGCTTAAAGTGATGGTCATAATGTCAGTCTTCGCCTTAGGAAACATTGCTTTGTGGGTCTCCCTCTCTCTTCCTTTCCCTCTCCTCCCTCTCCCTTACTCTTCCCCTCTCCCTCTCCCTCTTCTTTGTACACATTAATTTTGAGGCCAGGAAGCTGGGAAACTTAGAACCCATCTTGAGCCCTCCCACAACACGGTTTTGTGCTCACACATGCACCGTGGAGATTGTCGGAGGGAATCAGCTTGACATTCATCAGCAATTGCACATCACACCCCGTTCATCAAGCCTCATTGTTCTGAGGGGACGTGAGCTGCGACTCTGGCTCTTGAGATCCCTCATCCTTGCAGAATTCTTCACCCGCCCCCCAAGGCCCTGCTTCGGGGACTCCAAGGACACAGCCCTCAGATGCCTTCTGCCTTTAATGCCCTGTCTGCCTTGGGGACAAAACAGTAAGGAGACCACACTAAGGGTGCCAAGATTTCTCCTCTGACTCTGCCCCATTTCCAAGGGAGACAGATTCTGAGGATGGGAAACATTTGGAGGTGAGGTATTATTTTTATTGTACTTGGAGATCATGATCATAAAAGAAGGGACATAGTGAAGGAGAAATGGGTGACAGGAAAGTTGTGGAAAAGAGACATTTAAGAATAACACATTCTGAAGGTTGTACAAAGATGAAACCTGGTGGCCAAAGGCGTGAGTGAGTAAAGTTGTGTGCATGTGCACATGCGCTCACATGCCAATAACATCTGATCGGAGCTGGAGTGTCAAATCAGGGTCAAAGCCAAGCGGCACATGCTGCTTCCTGGGAGGCAGACATCAGGATGGAGGTTCTGACTCAAGACACATATTGGAAGCTGGTCTTGGGGTCCACACCCACAAGAGGAAGAAAGGCAGCAAGACTGAGCAGAGGGAGACACAGAAGGTGATATATCTGTGTCAGTGCAGTCCAGCTTGCCCCACATGGAGCTCTGAAGCTGGAGTGGCCCCTCAGAATCACCCCAAACGGAGGCAGGGAGGTCCAACTTTTGTGCCCTTTATTGACCAGCAATGGATGTGGGATGGCCCAGGAAAGTGGCATAGCACTGGATAATGGGACTCTCTTCAGCTAGGGACATTTTTAGAGAAGGCTGGGTGTTGGGAGCTATCCACTGCCTACCTCCTCAGTGGCTGGGAGAATCTCTCCTTCTGACCTGAATGACAACTATGGATACAGCCTAAGAGGATTGCCAATGTCTCTCAAGAGCTTGGGGGCAGGAGTGAAGTGTAGCTCAGTGGTAGTGTTTGGCTAGCATGGGAAAGGCCTTATTTTTAACTCCAAAACTGAAAAAAAATTGGAGGACAAAGAGAATTAACATTGAATGGAAGCTTTAAGTATAGGATAGAGGAAGGTGTTCATGAGAGGCGAGCCCCTGAGTTCTGAGTCTGAGACAGGCAGGCTCAACCCAGTCCCTACCCTTCCTCCCTAGATAACCTAACCCTTCTTAGACCTTTGCCAAATGTCCAACCTGGGTGGTCACAGACAAAGACCTTGGACACAGGATCAGAACTAGAGAGAATCCACTTGAACAGATCTCCATTTAACAATTCACCTGCCGAGATGCCCAAAGTGTGGGCAGGGCTCTGTGCGCACACCAGAAGGATGCTCTCCTTGTCAATCATCAAGATGGGAGGCAGAAACTGGGGAAAGGTTCACCATAGTCAAAGGCAGGCTTGGGTAGCCTAGAACTCCACTCCAGCCCATCCATCCTCTCAACTCTGGGACCATGAGTTCATTCCCTCTACCTGAATGTGCATCCACAGGACTCCTAAACTGACATGTTCCTAACCTCCCTCATCATCTTCCATCTCAACCCCAGCATCCCCTTTTGCTCACTGAGTGGTACAGCATCCACCCACATTGTATAGAACAGAACATACCCCCTTTGACTCCTGTCATCCTCACACCACCACAGGCAAATTTGCCCTGTGAGTTCTGCTTCCTTCCAAGTCTGGAATCAACCCACCCGCCTCCATTAGGTCCTGACCTCCGGAAAGCAATCCTTCTAGTGAAAGCATACAAACATACTCGCTCTTCCTGATACCTCCTCATTTGCATGACCAGAGGATCCTCCTAAAATGGAAATGTGTTTACAACCATTCTATACTGAAATTCTTCCATGCCTGCTCCCACTGTCTTCAGAGTGAAGTTTGGAGCATCACCTCTAGTCTTCCCCTCCTCTTCTCCCCATCTACCACCAGCTCCATCTCTCTTTGTGCTTCCAGTTCATCATACACGTAGCTTCTGTGCAGTTCAGAATGTATCCATTCTGGATGGAACTAGTAATACAGACTATACACTGGATTTTTGCACACTGGATTTGAGTGGGGGGGTATCTGCCATCATTCATTCTCACAACGTGGCCGAAGTCTAGCACTGCTTGGAGGAGTGAACTTGATAAGGCAAAGAGGAAGGCCCAAAAAACGCTGGATGGACAACATAAAGGAAGACTGTGGAACATTGGGTATGACAATAACGCAAGCATCTAGGACTGCCCAGGATAGAACAACTGGAGAACTGCCATACCAGGCTGCCCGAGCATGCTTAAGTATTGCTGGGGCATAAATGATGATGGATCTGAAGACCTACCATTCCAAGTGTGGACTGCATGCATGGCACCCAGTTGAAGAGTACCTTCCAAGGCCCCTGCACCCAGGCCCCTGCTGGGCTCAAGCATCTGGGACTATATTAGTCACCTTATCTGGCACTGAAACAAAACACCCTACCGACACAACTTGAGAAAGGAGACATTTATTTTGGTTTCTAGTGCCAATGGCACTGTTCACTGTGGAAGCAGGGGTGTGTGGCAGCTGCTCCTCACATTATGGCTTGATTAGGAAGCAATAAGCTCAGGCAGGGTCCAGAGCCTTGGAAGGTCTTCCCCGAAGTGACCTCCTCCACCACCTAGGCCCCATGTCTCAAGAGTTCCACAGCCTCCCTGTCTTGGTTTCTTTTCCTGCAGCCATAACAAATTGCTCCGATAATAGCAATCTAAGGAAGAAAGGTTTATTCCACCTCACAGTTCAGAGTTACAGTCCAGCACTGTTGGGGAAGCCACAGAGGCAGGTAGTGACATCGCCCCCAAAGTAAAGGAGCAGAGAACAACTCATAGATGCATGCTTGCTGGTGCTCAGCAACCTTTCTGTTTGTGCAGTCCAGGACTCCACTCAGGGAATGGCCTGTCTTCACACAGCAATTAACATAAGCAAGACAATCCCTCACAGGCAGGCTCAGAGGCGTGTCTCCTGGGTGACTCTAGGCTTTGTCACATTAACAACACTACTTGTCATAATCCCCCAAAAGCAGTGCCAAATGCACGAGCCTGCAGTAGACATTTCAGCCTTAAAGCATGTAACAAGGACCGTGCCCCGCTAAGAATGTCAACAGACCTAAAAAACAATAGCTCTGAGCCCCCGTTTCTGTTCTGTTAAGGGATAGTTGGCAGTGGGGCTTCTGTAAGTTCTGGTCAGCCCTGCGCAGACTACATGTGAGAGGTCCCTAGAGGGGCCACAGGCTGCAGAGTCCTTGTAGTAAGGACTGCCCACTGAGAGCCACAACGGTAAAGCTACCCACTGTCATTTGTTCAGACAGACAGTATTATGTGGTATGGGCACAGGTTTTAAAGGGAGGTGGCAGAACCACGGAGGAATGTGATTGCCAGAATATGAGGAGGAGCTGACACTGGAACCCAGAGAATGATTTTTTTTCTCTTAGGACAAAAGGAGACTCGTCATTCCTTCAGAGTACTTTTTTATTGTCAATACTCTTTCTGGAACTCTGGACAGCCATAAAAAAATGACATACTGTTTTGTCTGATACTGAAGTTTCTTTCAGGTACCATCAACACAATGGTGTCTAGCACACTCTGAGAGCCTTGCTTCATGGAGAGGGGTATGAGAGTGCAAAGACAGGAAAGCGAAGGACTCTCTTCATCAGGATGTCACCAAGCTGCAGTCTCACACTGACAGAGACTTCTCAGACTCTGCAAACACAGACTCAAGACTGAAAATTGATGGCAGGCTCGGGAGCTGCTACCAGACCAAGTACTGCTTGCCAAGGCTACCCTCCAGCAACATGGTCCAGAAGGAAACCCAGTCCTCTGGTCCCATTGCCTCTTCTCACTTGTCTTCAGGGCCTAGATCAGGCATCACCTTCTCTAAGATGACACAGATGTCCTACCTAGATGTCCTGATACAGCCCATCCCTAGCTCCACTGTCAATTACTGCCTCACAACAGACACTTGGACAGTAGGAAGATACTGTCACTCATCCACATAGCTTAGTTACTTTTCTATTGCTCTGCAGAGACATCATGACCAAGGCAACTTATTTTTTTAAGCATTTAACTGGGGACTTGCTGACAGTTTCAGAGGATGAGTCTATGACATCATGGTGAGGAGCATGGCAGCAGGCAGGCAGGCTGGCACAGCTTTGGAGCAGTAGCTTAGAGCTTATCCACAAGTAACAGGCAAAAAGCTCCCTCAGCCTCTAGTGACACACCTCCTCCAACAAGGCCACACCTCCTAATCCTTCAAAACAATCCACCAGCTGGCAACCAAACACTCAGATATATGAGCCTGTGGGGGTCATTCTTGTTCAAACCACCACACTATGTTAACTCCACTATGTTCAACTCAGCAAGAGCAAATCACATACATACAGCACCTAATGGCTTATGTGCACTCACAAATGTATGCTGGGTAAATGAAAGCTACAAGACAGACCTTAGACATAAAAGGTACCCTTCATTCTTCAAACCCCTTCCGAGGCTCAGGCCACTTCTGACTCCAAAAGACTTCTAGTTTCCAAAGTGCCCAAGTTCAGTCTCAAGTAGTATTCCTAATCTGCCCAAGCTCCGGGACAGACAGAAGTGACTGACAGATGTCTGCATCTCTCTGATGAGCGGGGTTTTCCTAATTCTCCCATCATTTAAACAAACTGGAATGCTGACTGATAGAGGAGCCATTTTTACAAAGACTGGGAAAAATGGCTTTTAATATCAGTTTTTAAAAAAGAAAATATGGCCCCTATAAACTGTTAAACTTCACTTTATTGACCATAAATCTGTATTTTGCTCAATGCAAAAGTTTTTCATCTTGTACAGAAAACTGCTGAAGCAGCGGCAATGGCTGAAAACAAGAAGTTTTCTCTTACAGACAATTTATATGAAAAAGTTATTGAATTTCTGGTTAGGGAGGCCAGGCCAGGCATCTCGTGGCTCCCCCCAAGGGCCAGGCCAGCGGTGCCAGACGCGACCCGTTGCTGATCAATGTCAAGAGAAAATTAACCAATTGTAAGTCTATTAAGTTGTGGGCACCAGGGACTTCAGAGCCCAGAGCAAAGACATGCTTCTCCCCAGGGACCTTCTACCAAGGCATTCTTTGCTGAACATGCAGCCAGTCTCACTGCCATAGAAAAGACAGAAAGAGCCAACTTTGATGAGCACACGTAAGCTGCTAGGTGCTGTCATAATCTCCTCAATCCTTGCAAGAGCCCAGGAAGAAACCTTCCTCAGCCATACCTCACAACTGAGCAACTGCAAAATGAGAGGCAGGAGAGGGGCAGCAAGAATCTATCTGGAAGTGATTAGAATGTCCCAGAGCCTCAGTTTCCCCATGTGTAAAATGCAGTTGAACACAGTGAGTCCCTGTGTGGCACAGAGTCGATGCTCAGAAAATGTTTGCCCCTTCCGTGAAGTCAGAGACATGAATGTCTAAGATCTGAAGCCAAGCCTGGTGATTCAAAAACCTACACTTCTCCTACAGAAACTGCCTCTTCGTCCGTCTCTCTGAAACCAGTGCCTCAAGAAACAATCATTGGGCCGCCCGTGCATATGTGAGCAAAGGAACAATAATCTATACAAAGAACATCATCACGTCATAGAGAATATAAATTTTGACAAGGGCAAGGCAGGTTCCTTCAGAGTCCCTCCTTCCCTCCATTACACAGGCCAGAAACTTCACCACCAGAGCAACATATTATTGAGTTAAAGCATCCTCCCATATCAGAATAAAACTATTGGTGGTTAACACAAGGTGGGGTGTGTGTGTTTGTGTGTGTGTGTGTTATTTACTATCTATATGTGTGTAGGTGTATGTGTGCAGACGTGTCAAAGGCAGAGGTTAATGTCATTTCTTTCTTTCTACATTCTTGCCACCTTCTTTTTTGAGACAGGGTTTCTCACTCAACCTAGAGCTTACCAATTCAGCTAGGCTGACTGGCCAGCAAGTCCTAGGGATCCTCCTGCCTCTGCCTCCCCAACACTGGGCCTACAGGCACACACTGCCATGTCTGCATCCCCTGGGATGCTGAGCATCTACACTCAGGTCCTCATGTTTGTGCAGTAAGGTTTACTGACTGAGCCAGTTACCAATCCCAAGTTAAAATCATTTTAAAATTGTTATACTGGAGTCAGAAATGTTTCTAAAGCTTCTAATCTGAGACAAGCATATCCAATAGCTGGTCCCAGTTATTGGTTATACTTGCACTGAGGGGGATTCTAAGGTGCACACCATCTAGGATCAGTGGGAAGGACTCTGCTTGGAGTCTAAGGCTTTTGGCAGGAAAGTGTCTTGGCAGCACTTGGTTGGTCCCCTAACCTCCTCTACCTTCTCCCTGCTAGCCACATCTCCCATCATTCCATCATTCACCCTTGGGCTACACTCCAGAGAACTGAACTCATCTCATTTTTCCATGTTTTCTCATGGTAATGTACACCATCACAGTACAACTGCTTAGACTACATGAACAGCAAGCTCCAATTCACCCTTTGAAGCCTCACTGGGGTCTGTAATCCAAAACCTTCCTTATTTTCCCATATACTGAGGTGCTCCTTATCCAATACCTCCATGCACATTGCATCGCTCTATTGAACCCTTATCTCTTCCATCTACTGCAAGTCCAAATTTTTGCTCATAGTTGGAACCCAAATGCCAAGGATAGAGGCATTAGCAAGAGTGGACTCTAAGGGGGATGAATCAAAAAGAGAGATGGCTCAGTGGTTAAGAGCACTGACTGCTCTTCCAAAGGACCTGAGTTCAACTTCCAGCACCCACATGGCAGTTTACAACTGTCTGTAACTCCAACTGCCTGACACCCTCACACAGACATATATATAGGCAAAACATCAATGTACATAAAATAAGTAAATAATTTTTTTTAAAAAAAGGAGAAAGAGTAGGCTCTAACAAGATGGGTTGAAAGGTTAAGAAAGAAAGTGAATTGCTGAATGTGGGATGGCCTGAAGTCAGAAAAAAATAGGTCTAATTTTTAAATTGAAGGCTTTCTAAGTTTTTAAAGTTACCATTTATAAAAGTTATCTTTTATAACTTGGATATCCATTCACATTCTTGAGTAGCTTATTAGAAAGAGGAGGAAAGCTGCCTCTTAAGAAAAAGGTAAAGGGGCCTACAGAGACTGAACCAACAACCAGGGAGCCTGCATGGGACTGACCTAGGCCCTCTGCATATATATGACATTTGTGTGGCTTGGTCCTCTTGTGGGACTCCTGACAGCAGGAGAGGGGCTGTCTCTGTCTCTTTGGCTTGCTTTTAGGAGCCTTTTCCTCCTACTGGGTTGCCTTGTCCAGACCTAATATGAGGGGAGCTGACTAGTCTTACTGCAACTTAATATGTCATGTTTGGTTGATAACTATGGGAGGTCTGAAGAGAAATGGAGGGGTAGATGGGGGCAGAGGGGAAGTAGGGGGGAGACTGGGAGGAGAGGGGGAAGGGGAAACTGTGGTCAGGATGTTAAACAATAATAACAGCAATAATAATAACTTTAAAAATTGTTGCACTAATTCT
>LOJH01030978.1:0-13439 GCA_001685095.1 Ellobius talpinus | reverse complement strand
GTAGATAAGTGCTTTTCAAAATGAAGTAGATATTGGAGCTTCTTTGAATTCAAGATCCATAATTTCTTTCTTGCCGTGCTGAGGATAAAGCATAGGCAAGCACTCTGGTATTGGACTATACCTACTGGCTTCAAGGCACTTACACTTAATATAGTATTTGTTTAAAAGTTGCAGATACTCCTTTGGAATAACCTCCTGTAAGCTAGGAGCCTGCAAGTATGGAAGAAAGAGAGAGGAAGAATTTGTCCATGATTCCAAGCAAAGTCACAGGTAGCCCTAGTGTCCTATGAGAAAATAGACATATAACAACTATGAAGTGCTGAATTTCCAGATGGTTCTAAACTGGACCCCATTCCCCCCACCACTCAATTTCTATTAGTAGCAGTTTGCTGTTATAAAGAAATAAGGGACCCTGCTTTGAAATTAGAAGACAGAGTAAAAAAGGAGAAAATAACTATGCTGTTTTGCTTTCTGTTTCTACAACAAAATAATTAGGAGATGTTATAGATAGGTAATTTACAAAAAAAGAGTTTATCTGGTTTATGATTCTGGAGACCGAGAAGCCCAAGAGCTTGCTTTGGCCCCTTCTCTGAATCTGGTTATGGCCTTCCTGCTGCACTGTGACATGGTGTAAGAAATCACACAAGATAGGGCACATACATGTACCAAAGTGTGCACCTTTATAGCAAACATACACCACTGATGCCCATGGACCCTTTAACTATGAGTGGATCAATCCATTTGTGAAGGTTCTGTACTTATGACCCAATCCTCTTTCACAGGTCCCATCTTAAAACAATTCATGTCCATTTAGGGAGAAAGTTCCTAATACATGAAGTTTATGGAACCAATTCAAAGTATAGTGAGATAAATAAAGACATACAGACAGGACAATGAAACTTACTGAAAACTCTCAGGAGGTTGACAAGACACCAAAAGGCTATCGCCATTGTCTTTCTTTGATGCCTGGGGGGTGACTTGGGGTTGGGGCACGGTGGAACAGTAGGGGAAAGAGAGAGAAGTCACTGATTCTAAAGGAGTATCTATCTGCATGTTTCCTTATGCTCTAATGAGGACCATGGAGAGCACCTGTAGCTGCTCATCTGTCTCTAGAAGTGGCAGCTGACAGCAGAGAGTTGGAGAAAGGAGAGGAGCAGGTGCTTTCTCTTTCATTTGAAGTCAACACTCTCAGAGTCTGAAGAGGCTGGAATTCTGCTATCCTGATAGTTTTCCACATTCCTGTCTCTGCCCTTCATCTGAACCCAAGTGTCTGCATGTCGAGACAGGAATCCAGCATCCAAGACCTGTTCAAAGATCGCAAGCAAAACACCTGCTGCTTCCCAAGGGGTCATGGGGAGGAGAAAGATGCAGAGGAAACAGGCATGTGTGTAGGAGGGTCTTTATGTAGATGGCCTTGAGAGAACTCGAGTGGATCTGTAGGGACCTTGTAGGGATCTGTAGGGATCGTGACTAGGGACCTTGGCTGACCGTGACTGCTCAGAGCAAGCAACTGAAGATTCATGATTACCTTGGCAACCAGATAACAGGAAAGGCTGTTACTTGGCATTTTTTACATCCTCCTCTCTTCTCCCTGCATGTGATGTTTAGCCCACTGCAACACATATATCAACATTCTCCCCTCAATAATAAGCTCCTAGGATCACAAGACTCTGAATCGAGAGAAATGAGGGGGAAATGAGGAAAACACAGATCACAGACATGGGGGCAGAGAAACTGTGTTTTCCAGACACAAGTGAAAGGTCAGAGATGAGCCCTTCTCATTGGTGACAAGAGAGATAGATGTTCAGAATGGAGTGAAGCAAAGCAGGGATAACTTGGACCATGCTAGGTAACACAATGCACTTATTCACAGAGGAATGAGCAGAACTGACTGCCATTTCTGCCTCTGTCCTTTCCCTCCCTTCTCAGGGAGGGGCCTTACTGTGGAAACTCACCTTAAGCTGTCTGTGTCCACAGGGTTTCTGGCAGGCACAAGCCTCCTTTCATTTCTTTGCTGATGACACACAATCTTGCATGCCTACAGTTTCTCAGGCACTGCACTATGCCTTGGGGCTTCAAGTCAAACATAGAGATCTTGCATCATTGAATGTAGCCTGTCAGTAGGGGAGATTCATTTTTAAACAGGGAGCCAAGAGGGCTGACTACCTGGTTTTGGATAGCTAATTGGGAGGGCTCTTCCCTGGGGATGACTATTTCCTCCCACTCCCATCATTCCTTAGTGGCCTGGAGTTCCAAATTTAAGGCTGAGCACTTGTTATTCCATCTTTTTGGGTAGCACGTCTGTTGGAGTCATCTTTGTTCAGGTCTTGTTTAGGCAGTCATGTTATTGTGGCTTCCTGGGTATAGCTTCCAAGACATTTCTAAGACACACGATCTCACAGCACACTTTCTGTTCCTCTGGTTCTTACAATCTTTCTGATCCTCTTCTGCAATGTTCCCTGAGACTTGGGTACGAGAGTTGTGTTGTAGACGGATCAGTGGGGGCAGGAAACCACAGAATCACTTGTTCTCTGTATTTTAATTGGTGGTGGTTTTCTGTAATAGTCTCTTGGCCAACCCTGAAATCATACACATACAAATAAGATTACATTGACTGAGCAGATTATATTTACATATTTAGGAATATGTGTGTTTCAAAAATTAAAGAAAAATATATCATAGGTCATGAATTTGAGAGAGATCAAGGTGAAAGGGTACACAGGAGGGATTGGAGGGAAAAAAGGAAAAGAGGAAATGATGTAATTATAGTATAATTTCAAAAAAATAAGTGAGATAATGCAAGAGTTTCCCATTAGAATCGATGCATACTGCAAAGCAAGGCCCAGACTCACTTTTGTTTGGAGGCCAGGGAAGGGCTTCTGAAGTGTCACTGGAGTCCCCAGGAGAGGGATGGTTGGGTGTGTGGGGTGGGAAAGGGGGGTGAGGTAGGGAAGCTGAGCACTGTTTGAAGAAATGGAATTAGACCAAAGTGGCTTTCAATGAGTGTAAGGAGAGTTACAAGAATGAGGGTCCATAGAGAAGTCAGATGAAGTAAGGGCTTGGCAGTTCAGAGATGTTTGGGTTTATTTTCAACCCAATAGAAAACCATTGAGAGGTCTTAAGCTTGATGAGATGGGATTTATAATGCCAACATGGTTGCCATGGGGATAGATCAGATGGGAGGTACCAGGATGGAAGGATGCGGATTTCTTGGTGCATTATTTTGATCCAGATGAGAGATGATGGGGACCAGGTGAAGAATACATAATGGCTTTCCCACCACAAGGTCTGGACCCAAGCCCTCTTATGTTTTCATGTTTGCTTGTACATTCTCTTTTCAAGGAAAAACGTAACACACAGTGGAACAACTCTTTAGGTGGATCCTGATTTTCTGCTCCCTATGTGATCTTGACAAGTCACCTCAACTAATGCCTAAAGAAGGAAGGTGGGCATAGATGGTGATCTCATGTGGTAAGTGTGATGCCAGGTATAGAGTCATGGGTGCAGAAAATAAATGGTAGTGTTTTCAATTACTGAAAACTTCAAAGTTTGGTCACTGCTTTCTGCTTTTATGGGGTTGTGACAGGAAGGGATTTCCCTCTCCTCAATAAGAAGCATGAATCTGGAACAAAATGGGAAGATTTGGATTTGTGGAAGGAAATCTAAAAGTAGCCACTAGATACTAAACCTAAAGACTTTTAAGCATTTTTGAAGTTATAAGCTACAAGTTGAAAGAAAAACACACTGGGGTTACCAAAAACCATTGCATTTTGGAGCCACAGAAAGGTGGGTCTAGAAACTTCTTTTCTACATACCAGCTGCATGGACCTCGAGAATGACAGCTACCTCTGTGAATCATTGTCTCATCAGCAAAGATGTGTAAAAGTCATGCTCCCTACACAGGATCACGGTAAGAGGTGGCTGAGAAAACACACTAATGGCCTTTCTTGGAGTCTAAGCTTGAGCAAGCCTAAGTGTTTGGCCAGAAACTCCTGGAAAAGTGAACAAAGGTGGCTGTTGTGTCAGGCCTTTGAACAGCTGGCTCTGAAGAGGGAAAAAGGGCTAGCAACGGAAAGTGAGAGTCCATGGTCACTGGGCTTCTAGATGCTAAAAAATTTTAAGTTTGTCACAGCAAAGTAACACACACATTGAGTGGCTTACACAACAGATTTTTTTTTGCCTCCCATTTTTGAGGCTGGAAGTTTGGGTTCAAGATACAATAGGATGGTTCCTGCTGAGACTGCAAGGGAGAATCCAGCCCAGGCTTCTCTGCAGCATTTGGAGTGTGTTGGTTGTTCTTGGCCCTCCTCAGCTTGTAGAATTGTCACCCTGACCTCTGCCTTCACATTCCCTATGGCATTTTCTCTATGTGTGTGTCTTTGTGTTCTAGTTTCCTGTTTGAGGTAGGAGCTCATTTGCAAAAGCTTTCTTTCCCTCTGAAATAGTTTAAAAGCCATTCTATATTTTAATTTCAAAAAGCCTTTAGTATAAGAACTGGGTTATTCTAGAAGAAAATGCATATTCCAGGACTTGCAATATTCAATACGATGAATCTACACTTGGCCTTCAAAATAGCTAAGGACAGATTTTATTTTTGCTTAGTCCTAATTTTAGTGTAGATGAAGCTCAATCCTTCAGCATTTGGAAGTTATATTATATTAAAAGGTAAGCCTTAGGCCTCTGGGAGCTAGAATCCAAATTCTCAAGCCCAGATAGATAGCACACTTTCTGAAGGCCATTTGGTTTTATGACCAATCAGTTCAGAATTAATGAGAACTACTTTGCATAGCTATCACTTTATCATCTAAAACTGTACCTTGTGAGAATGCTCCCCAACTCACCTTGCAGGTATAGATTATCAAAGTCAATTTTTTTTGGTTCCTAACTCTTTACTGTTTTAGCCTATGAACCTCAGACCTCAGAGATAATTAACTTTTAGGACCCTTAATTTTGGAGCATTTATCAGATTAAATTAAAACTATCAGTCAAATTGGGGTTATGGCTCAGTGTTTCAGTGCTTAGGTATGATGTACAAGGCCTAGATTCGATCCTATAGCAGAAATTAATTAAGAAACAAAACCAGTGATTACTTTGGTAAACCCAGCATCTGGAGACTGCTGGGGGCTTTGCCAAACTAACTTTGCATGCTACTGTGGGGTAAGGGACTTATAGAATAAGAAAAAATTATGCTGACTGCACAAATAGCTTCATCTCCTGAAGTGTTGCCTTTTTGTTGTTGTTGTTCTTGAGTGGTTTTCACTAGAAAAACATGTACAAATGTCTGTCAAGTTAGGTATCTCCCTGATAGCAAACCAAAGAAATCATTCTACTTAAGCCCAGCTTGGTGAAACTATGAATTTATTATGGTTACTTACAGGAGCATGGCTGACACATGCAACTGTTTCATCTAAAAGTCCCCCCACCAGCATGTGTGATGACTCCTAAAAGCTTCATCTCTGGAGCTCCCCACCCAGTTTTCAGGAGGTCCAAATTCTTCTCTCCCCACAATTGTTTACTGTTTGCGTAATCTTATAGGTAGGCATAGGTGTCCTGTAAGTTCCCTGGGCTCCTTGAGTCGAATGAGCCTCCCTCCTTTCTCCAGGTGAGTATGGTTCAAGGAGGAGGAAATAGCCACACAAGACTTCTCGGCACATAACAGAATTCTTATGAACAAGATCCTCAGATGACACGTGATGATCAAGTTTAAAATTGCCAGTTTTTGTTGTCCTCAAAGGCTCTTCAGTCATGAAAACTATTTGTGGTCTCTAAAGTACAGAGCAATGAAATTTTATTGTCATAAATATAAACCTTGCAGTCTTGTTCAGATGGCTGAAGACTCCTGTTGGCTTGGGGGCCATTATGGCCGAGCTATTAATGTTAATTCCATTCAAAACTGTGTTTGAATGGCAATCTCACTGGTTTATCTGAGGGCTAAAGGGCATCGAAAGAATTTAAATTTTATTTGGTAATTCTAACTCTTACTAAGAAGTTAATTTGGGGGAGAAAATGAAAACAATGACTTGTCAATACGACAGTGTGGTAAAGCCCTTGTTTTAAATTCCATGCTTTATATAAACAACATGGTGGAATAAAATCGGATCAATTGGAATGCATTCAGCTGCAGAATATTTGCTTAACTATGCAAAGACATGCTGCTTTTGTTTAACTATGTAAAGATGTGTTATATGTGTTTATGTTGTGGAATATTTGTTTAACTGTATGAAGATATGTTGCATTTATTCAATTAGTAAAGAGTATTGCTGTTTCATCTTGCCTGCCTAAGGCACCTGATTGGTCTAGTAAGAAGCTGAATGGCTAATAGTGAGGGAGGAGGTAAAGGCAGAACTTCCAGGCAATGAGAATAAGTAATAGGAGAAATATAGGCTTATGGATGAAAGAAAAGGAAACAGGGAGATGCCAGGGGACAGACAGACAGACATGGAAGAAGCATAAAAGTAGGACATGTGAATGAAAGAAAGGTAAAAAGCCCCACAGCACAATATAGATGAATAGAAACAGGTTAAATTTAATTAAAAGAGGAAATAGGAAAAGCCTAAGCTAAGGCTGAGCATTCATAATTAATTAATAAGTCTCTGTATCTTTATTTGAGAGTTGGTTGGTAGCCCAAGAAAATTCCAACTACCAATGGCATTCAACATGGGTACTGAATTTCCACATAGGGCCTGAAAAAGCTGAAAAAAAGGATACAGCACATTTAAGAGGTGCTGCTGTGCAAAAGAGCACTTAAGCAGCCAGCATGCTAAGCAGAAAAAAAGCACTTAAGCAGCCAGCATGCTAAGCAGAAAAAGCAAGCTAAATAAAAATGCCTGCCGCAGGTGGGCACCAACTTCCTAGAGTTGGGACAGTTATATGCAGCTCTTGGTTAAAGAGAGCTCCCAGTTAAATTCAGCTCTTGGCCAGGCCATAAGTTTAAGGCTCAACTCTCACAGACATAAGGAGGGGGCAGAGCCAGCCCCAGAGCCTCTAGGTGGAGGGTCTAGCACCTACTTAGATCACAAGATCAGAGAATGCTACAGGTGCACAGTAAAACAGGTCCAGATTGAAAAAGACCTTTAAAAAGGTTACAGTGTGCATAGATGCTTAAGAAAGAAAAGAAACTGGATATAGACAGTCATAGAAAAAATAGTTTAAAAATAATTAAGTGAAGTCTTTAAAGAATGAGTAAAGTTATATAAAAAGTATAAGCTATGTAAAGATGAAAAATACACAGTGAGTCTGGATCTTCTACGGTGCTTTGTTGACTTTGAATTTTTTTAATGCTGGTGAATGAACAACAGCTGCCCAGAGACATGGGATTGTAAGAGAAATTGCTGAATTAAACCAGCCTAGGTACTTTAGGGGTATTTTAACTTTAAAATAGAATTCAGAAAATGTATTGCATTGGGGAAGAGTTTATGCTTTTGTTTCCATGGGAAATAAAAACCTGCGGATTCCTTCAAAATTAGTAGAGACCAGATTTAATCTTGCCTACAGACATAAAGAAAGAAATCTAGAAAAACAACAAGACAGGTGACATATATGCTGATCCCTTCACATGGGAACATCTCTGAAACCGGATGACACCAGATAAATCTTGTTGGTTACAGGACATACAGAATAAAACAAAGCTAAAAATCTCTGAGATAAAACATAGATGAACAGAAACAGATTAAGTTAAAAGAGCTAATAGCCAAAAGCTAAGCATCCATAATTAATAATGTATCTGTTTGGAATCTAGTTGGTGGCCCCCAAAAGTTCCAGCTACAGGACTCAGTTGCCCCCTCTACCATTCCTCCTCTACTTTGTGTTCAGAATTCTGACCCACAGATCGAAACCTGTGTCCCTGGAATGCAGACTGTTCTCACTTTCTTTTCTCCTTCGTATTACTAGGGGACATCATTTTCTTACCACTCAAGGCCACACCCCAGTACTTCCAATCCAGTTCTGGCTTCCTTTTCTCTTGATGACATATCTCCATCCTGACTACTGATTTTTCAAAAGCTGTCTCCTTCTCCTGTATTCTGCTGTCAGCTTGAAAGCACTGTTAGTTTTGCTGACTGCTCCACCCATTGGGCCCAGGACTATGTCTGACACAACACATGTGCTAAAAAAAAACCATTTCACCCATAAGTAGCATTGCAAGTTTGGGAAGGGGAGGTTGAACTGTTTTATTTCTTGTAGATTGGGTTGGGGAGATGGTCTCTTTAGTCTTGTGTAACACAACCAAAATGGAAAGTGTAGAGAGAAATGTAGAGTAAAGGCTGATGAGATTGCCCACCCTTTCCTCTGCTGGAGCTGCTGTGATAAACACCAATGACAGCCCAAGAAGGCCTCACATATGGTAGGTTCTGCTCACACTTCTCACGGCCTGATTGGGAGTGAGTGAGGTCCTAGACAGGGCTCTTAGCCGTACCCCCAAACAACTGAGAGGCTCATGCACAGAGAAACTATCAACTCTAGGCTCAACCATTAGACAGGCAGAACCATGGACAGTGTTCTTATAGCTGCATCAACCCAAGAAGGGCCAAGCCCTGGCCAGTGATAGCATCTTAAGCACCTCGGCTTTTCAGCAGCACCCTGAAGAGCCTCCTTTTCACTGCGGTCCTTCAGGAAGACTGTTGGTGTTCATTCTCAGTGCCACCCCATCTAGTTGGGTTTCATTAGCCAGTGGGACTTTCAACAGGTCATTAAAATTTTAACTATTTAATAACAAACAATTACCTATAATGTCTACTATATGTCAATAACTCCTTTAAGAAAGTGCTCATGGGCAAAGAGGTCAAGACCATGGAGGGTTCATCCACTGAAACAGTTTACCTGAGCTAATGGGAGCTCACCAACTCCAGCCAGACTGGGATGGAACAAGCATAGGATCAAGCTAGTCCCTCTGAATGTGGTTGACAGTTGCATGGCTGGGGCAGACTGAGGGGCCACAGACAGTGGCACTGGGATTTACCTCTACTGCATGTACTGGCTTTTTGGGATCCTACTCTCTTTGAATGTATACCTTGCTCAGCCTAGATGTAGTAGGGAGGGCCTTGGACNTCCCTCTGAATGTGGTTGACAGTTGCATGGCTGGGGCAGACTGAGGGGCCACAGACAGTGGCACTGGGATTTACCTCTACTGCATGTACTGGCTTTTTGGGATCCTACTCTCTTTGAATGTATACCTTGCTCAGCCTAGATGTAGTAGGGAGGGCCTTGGACCTTCCACAAGGCAAAGTGCCTTACCCTCTCTTAGGATTGGAGGGGCTGGGACAGGAGGGTGTGTGGAGGGAATGGGAGGAGGGGAGGGAGTGGGAATTTGGATTGATATTTTTTTTAAAAAGTCTAATAAAAAATAAAATAAAATGAAAAGAAAGTGCTCATGAACTGAAGAGGTTGCTCAGTGGTTCAAAGCACATGCTGTACTTCCAGAGGACCTGGGTTCAGTTCCCAGTACCCACACGATGTCTCACCACTATCTGTAACTCTAATTCTAGGGGATCTGATGCCTCCTTTTTGCCTTTCCTACACACTGCATGCACACACATACATCCATTCAGGGGAAATACTCATACATATAAAATAAAAATAAAATAGGAGCCCTTTTTATTCTCACAACACCCTCTAGGGCAGTGGTTCTCAACCTTCCTAATGCTGCAACCCTTTAGTATAGTTCTTCATGCTGTGGTGACCTCCCCAACTATAAAACTATTGTCATCACTACTTCATAACTGTAATTTTTCTACTGTTATGAATAGTAATATAAGTATCTGATATGCAGATGGTCTTAGGCAATCTGTGAAAAGGTCATTCAAACCCAAAATGGGTCGTGACCCACAGGTTGAGGACCACTGCTCTCGGGTCAGGGTTATTGTTATCCCCATTTATAGAGGAGGAGAGTGAGATTAATTGCTTTGCTCAAGGTTAAATGAGTGCTTGTGCATGGTGTCAATTCCACACTCAAGCAGCTTGACTGTTTACACCTGTGATTATGTAGCCATTAACTAAATCTTGGCCCATAGTTCAAAGCACAGAGGAGCCGATGTCAAGGTGAGAGGTTTCTAATCTCCTCACCCCTCAAGTTCAGCTGGCCACATGGGCCAGTGTTTCTTAGAAAGAGGCAAAAAGCAAATGCCTCTCCCAGGACAATACCATTCTGATCTCCCATGTGACTGACAGCTGTGGGGTCTTACCTACACCTGCTCTGAAGCAGCTGCTGGGGAGTTATTGTCTCCTAAACATCTGTTCACTGGGAGAAATAGTACCTAATTACTTGGCCTTGGTCTCCTGGTCCTTTTACTTAACCGCTGGGGAGAGACCCAACAGAAAGATGCTTTCTAGAGACACCAGTTTAAAAATATACTGTAGCAAGCCTGCTGAAAGTCCAATGGTGTTTCCAGATATGGGGGTGGAGTAAAGGGAAGTTGGATTTGATCAGCACATGCTATTTAGAGGCACATGTGAAACTGCACCAATATGCATAATTGATGCATGCTAATCAAAAGCAAAAAGTAAAAAAAGCTACTTGGTGATGGCTCAGATGAGAATGACCCCTGTAGGCTCATATATTTGTAGGCCTAGTCCCCAGTTGGCAAGCTGTTTGGGAAGGATTAGGAGGTGTGGCCTTATTGAAGAATGTGTATCACCTGGGGTGGGCTTTGAAGTTTCAAAATCCCACACCAGGCCCAGAGTTTCTTTCTCTGCCTGCTGCCTGTGAACGAGGAAGTAAAGCTCTCAGTTACTGCTCAGTGCCATGTCTGCCTGCTGCAGTCATGATGATCATGGACTAACCCTCACAAACTGTAAGCAAGTCCCCAGTTAAATGTTTTCTTTTATAAAAGTTCCTTTGGTCATGGTGTCTCTTCACAGTAAGAGACCAGTGATTAAAACAGTCTGATATGGCTTTGAAACCTCAGACTGGATTTTTATTTTTCATTATTCTCTGAAATTCTACTATGGTCTTGATGCCATAGAAAGGACAGAGCCTTAAACTTTTAAACTACATACATGTAGCAGATGAGTGTCCCAAACCAATATATACCAGCCACCAAACACCCAGTACCATTTTAATGCAAGTTCTGGTTCTAGAGATGTGAGGTTGTGCCTGAGATTCTCATTGCTAGCAAGTTCCCTTGTGGTGCTAATGAGCTAACCAGAAGCCACTCTTAGAAGATCAAGGTCCTAGACCATTTCTGTCACCCTAAGAAAAGGAAGACATCTGCAGAGGGAAGATAATTTTCAATATCAACCTTTTCCTCTCCTGGATTAAAAACAATTCAGAATGTATTTATTATTATATATCTTGTGTGTCTGTATATAATAGTTGCAAAGACCTCAATGACTGGCTATAGTAAATGAGCACATTTAAATTATCCATGTATCAACTGCATATAAATTTTTAAAAAGATTGTGTATGTGTGTGTGTGCATGAGTTTATGTGCACTTTGTGTGTGCAAGAACCCATAGAGGCCAGAAAAGGGCATCACATCCTCTGGAACTGGAGTTGCAGGTAGTTATGAGCTGCCTGGTGTGTGTTCTGGAAACTAAGTTTGAGTCTTCTGCAAGATCCAGAATTTAAGTACTGTTAACTGCTGAGCCATTTCTCCAGCCCCTGTATATCAACTTCTGATGTAGTAAGAAAGTGGTACCTGTGGGATGCTCAACAGTGAGCAAATTTCAGTCCAGAAGGCCTTCTTAAGTATATCAATCAAGAAAGAAGACACATAACACAGAGGAGGTAACGGGAGGCTGCAAGGTTCTGAGAAGCAATTATGGGTCAGTTACTCTCTTATCTCTCTTGTGTTTATTGACTCTTCCCTTTTCAAAGGTATTCTGAGAGGTAGGTGTTGCTATACCCATTTTATAAGGACACAGGTTAAAGAGGCTGCATGACCCAGCTTGTACGAAGAGGATTTAGATTCAGATCTGTTTAAAGACTCAGGCATCTGTGCATCTTTTGCATATCCATTCCCCCACTCCAGCATCCTGTGAAGGACCAGGGAACCACCTGAGAAGAAACAGATAGAAAGGAGACACTCAGACAGAGCACGTCAAGTTATTGGCACATGAGACAGCCAAGATAGGTTGGTCTGCAGCAGATGAAGAAGGCCAAGATAGGTTGGTCTGTAGAAGACAAAGAAGAAGGAATTTGAATACCTGAGAATGAGTTTTAACATGGACAGAAAATATGTTTTTTCATTCTAACTTGTAGCTTAGTGTGCAGTAATTGTTGAAATAGCAGGTCTGAGTTGGCTAAACACTGCACTTTCCAATAAAATATCTGGTCTTTGGCTGACTCCTGGGAAACAACCTCTAAGCCCTTAGGATGTCCTGTCTGATAACAATGCCTTCCTTTACCTGACTTATTTTGAGCCATAGGAGATCATTTATGCAATAGTGTGGTAGATAGTAGAGACCTTGACTGTGGGTTACTAGTTTTACCTCTGGCTAGGTGTGGTTGTTTGAATCAGAATGTTCCCCATAGACTCACACTTCAATCATGCCACGCTTAGTCCAACAAGGCCACACCTCCTCATCCTTCCCAAACAGTTCACCAAGTGGGGACTAAGCCTGAAAATATAAGAACCTATCGGGGCTATTCTTATTCAAGTCACCACATAAACCAAGTATCTTTTTCTATTTTTCACTTTTGATTAACATGCATTATTTATACATGATGATGGAGTTCTATGTGGCCTCCATACAGCATGTGATGATCAAATCCAGCTTCCCCTTCCCACCTGTGCTTGCATCTAGTAACACTACTGGGCTTTCAGCAGACCTTGCTAAGGTATCTTTTTAAACCAGTTTTCTAGAAAGCTACAGAAGTTCATCATTGGAGGCAGGCTTTGAGCATGTATAGCCTCATCCCACATCTGGCTCTCTCTCTCTCCTTTGTGGTTGCGACTGAAGATATGATCTCTCAACTTCCTGACCCTGCTGCCATTCCTGGTGCTTGCTGCCGTGCCTCCCCACCATGATGGACTTTATTACTCTGGAACCAAACCCCAAATAATCCCTTTCTTTCATAAGTTGACTTTGGCCATGGTATTTTATTACAGTAACAGAAAAGTAACTAATACACAGGGCTGGAGATGAAGTCACATTTATGATTAACATTCTCAGAATCACCATGGAAACATACCTCTGGGTTTGCCTATGAAGGTGTTTCCAGAAATGCTCTGCAGAGCAGGGGAGACCCACTCTGAATGTGGGAGGTGCCCTGCAATGGTCTGGAGTCCTGGACAGCATAGTAAACAAAACAGAGAAAGTGAGCTGAGCACTGTCATTCCTTTCTCTATTCAACGACTGTGGCGGAAGTGGGATCAGCTGCATCACAGTCCCACCTCTGTATCTTCCCTTCGCTAGCGGTTGTGCCCTGAAACTGTGAGCCTAAATAAACCCTTCTTCCTTCCTTCCTTCCTTCCTTCCTTCCTTCCTTCCTTCCTTCCTTC
>LOJH01030977.1:5510-16266 GCA_001685095.1 Ellobius talpinus | reverse complement strand
TACATAATCTAGACTCTCTGTGTAGTTTCCTTTTTACCTGGCTTATTTTTCTTTACTTCTTTAGCCTATGAGTATCTGTACTTTGTCTCTTTAAAGACTTTTAAAAAAAACTATTTACTTTGATTTATAACTCTCTATACTCTTTTTCTTCTCTTTCCCAAACCTATGTACATTTTTTAAACAAACTGTGTCTTGTTTAGAGGTCATTACCATCTGGATTTGTCTTTATTGTGTTCATATCTGTAATTATTTTTGATCAGGAGTGCTTTTTTTAATGCTAAGTGGGTGTGTCTAGGACCAACTCAGCAGCACTGTCTGTCAGACCTGCCCAGTCCAATATGGCAGAAGCATGTTCACTGCTTCTGAGAGCCATGCACATTGCCCCAGCTCCACATTCTCAGTGGGTCTGTGTCACCATTAAGCAATTTGTAACATGCTGCTCACAGATTCCATTGAAGTGCTCAGCCTCCTGAAAGAGTCAGAGCTGTTCCTGCAACTAGCAAGAACCATGAAGCTGCCATTCTGAAACTGTGGGGGGTTGTTGTTGTTGTTGTTGTTGTTGTTTTGTGGGGGGGTTTGTTGTTGTTGTTGTTTTGCTGCTGCCACTAATCAGGAAGACCTCTCTTAAAGGAACCATGGCACTCCTATTTGCCGCCAGCAAACAGAGCCCATGCAAGAAAAAATGCAACTAAACTTTAGGGTTTTTTGTGTCTAGAATTCTTTCCCAAGCTCTCTCAGCTTTTATGTGGATTTAACTGGCAGAAGTTGGTGCACCAGTCTGTTGTTGGAGGCTGCTCATTTGTTCCTGGCCACCCAGACCCAAAATAAATACACAAAAACTATATTAATTAAAACATTGCTTGGCCAGTGACTCTAGCATATTCCTAGCTAGCTCTTACATCTTAAATTAACCTATTTCTATTAATCTTTGTATTGCCACGTGGTTGTGTCCTACCGGTAAGGTTCTATCCAGCATCCAGTGTCTGTCTCCTGCGGTGGCTACATGACTTCTCTCTGACTCCACCTACTCTCTCCTCCTCTATCTGCTTGAATTTCTGCCTTGCTCTATTCTGCTAAGTCACTGGCCGAAACAGCTTTATTCATTAACCAACACTTATATAGAAAGACTTCCCACACCAGGTGTATGTGCTACAGCAATACATATGTGGGTGCACAGACATGTGACCGGCACATGGAGGTTGAGGCAGAGACTCTCACTGGACCAGAAGCTCGACCTTTCAGCTTGACTGACTGGCCAGTGAACTCTCAGGCTCCATCCATCTCTATCATGAGTCCTGGAGTTACAGGCATGTACAGTCGCGCCCACTTTGTACATGGACCCTGAGGATTTGAACTCAGGTCCTCATGCTTTCACAGCTGGTGCTCTTACCCACTGGAGCCACCCCAGCCTGAAGTCTTTATATAACTGCAAATACTTCTCTTGTCCCTTGTCACTTGCTACTTTGACCGTTAAAAGGCTGCAGATTTAAAATCATTCCCCTCAGTCTGAAAAGTACTTCTTTGTTTTCTGACAACAGAGCTCATCATTTTCTTTATAGGAAATAAAAAGTGCTTTGATTTGTTCTCTCTGAAGCTCTTAAAAATAGCTCCTCATCCCTGGCTTTGTGCACTTGACTGAGGATATGTCTAACTATTGTACTTATTTTCATTTATGCAAATTAGTATTCATGACATCTCGCAATGGAAGTCTTTCATCTTTTATCTCAGGGACATTTTCTTGTGTCATTTCGTATCCCGTCCTCTTTTTCTGCTGCTGCTGCTGTCTGCCTCTCCCTGTCCCCTCCTTCCTCATCTTCATCCTCTTCCTCAATTCCCTCTACCTCTTCTCCCCACTCCTGTCTTCTCCCTCCCTGCCTTTCCTCCTCCTCCCTGCTCTTCCTTCTTCCCCTTCCTCCCTTCTCCTCCTCCACTTGACCTCTCCTCCTATGGTTGACCTCACATGTGGTCCAGTTAGAATCTGCTAGAGTATCTCCCATATCTTTTCGTGTTTTCCACTCTGAGACATTGCCGCCAGACTTCCTTTTGCCCCTTCATCTGGATCGCTTGTCCAGACAATCATAATCACAGATGGTGAGCGCTTTTCCCTCTCTTTATTCAGAACACAGTGCTTTTGTCACTATTAAGTTCAGGCAACAGAAAACATTGCAAACCTATTTCTCAAAAGTGTCCCATAAAAGATAGAGGTTAGCTGCTCTTTTTGAGTTAAATGACACAAACGAGCAGCAGGCCCTCCTTGGCAGCCCTGTCTGTGGTGTCATTATATCACCCATAGTGGTTTCCATCAGCTGCTGATTCGTAGAAGAGGAGATGTCATTGAGCTTAGCTGTCAGGTGAGGAGTATTCTGTGGTGGACTGGAAACGTTCCACTTCAGGGTACCTCACTCTGAATACTTCACTCTGGGACACCAGCATCCAGCTGGGGGGCCTATGAGGATGCTCTGCATCCCAGGAATCTGAGCTATTGGCTGGGGTAAGCCACATGCTCTCTACCAGGCCTCAACATATGCAGAGTATGGAATGCAATGGTCCAGGGCTTCTGCAAGTGGGAGTGTGCCTGACTATCCAGCATGCCTAACTCATTCCCAGTCACCTTACAGAGCAGCTGAGTTTGTGCCTAAAACTTTGCAGGGACCTACTGGTGTTGTCTCTATCTATCCCTCACCTCACTACCAGTGAGAGGTGAGAGCTGCTCTGTTGTCTCTATCCCTAATCTCACCACCAGGGAGATCCTCTCTATCATCTCTGTCCCTTATCTCACCACCAATGAGATCCGCTCTATCTGTTGTCTCTATCCCTCACCTCACTCTTTTCTTTGAGACAGGGTCTCACTACAGAGTCCTGTCAGGACTAGAACTCCCTGAGTTGACCAGGCAGGCCTGGAATTCAGAGTTTGCCTGCCTCTGCCTCTGCCTCCTGAGTGCTGGTACTGAAGGCGTGCACCACCACCGCCAGCATCATTCTCACTTTCCCCACAGATTCTTGTGCTGTACCCGCCATGACAGCCCTTCCTTTCAGAAACCCCCCAAATATCTGACTTACTGGTGGCATGCCCATGAGGAATTATTTCATGGCCCTCTAGTAACTTAAATGCAATTTGTACAAAGAAGGGCAATAAAAATCTTTCATAAACACATGGAAGAACACTCTCCTCTTCTGATCATGAAACAACAGCACATCCTGGTGTTACTGCCACCGGGAGCCTTTTTGTACTGGTGTTCTGGAGAATGCCCACGTGGGCATTGGAAACAGTGGGGACACGGCCATCTCAAGATCCGACGCTGAGAGGACACAAGCCTTAGTAGCAGATTTCCAACAGCAGGGGAGAAGTGTGCTGGCAGGGAGCAAGGCAGAAGAAGATCAACTTGCAGATGCGACCTCTGACCTCAGGCCCTTTGTCTGTGAATGGTAGGATGGAGCATGAAGTGATTTTACACTCGCACGAGTGTCCACAGAGGTAATAATAACTTAGCAGTTCATCTGTTTCACCCATCTGTCCCTTTAGCTGACACCCCAAAGTATCCAACTTACTGGGACACCAAAGAAGGTGTTGCTCAAATATAACATCAGTCTTGTCTTCCAAAGATCTAAGAGTATGTTGACAGTGGCGTCATCCAAATAAATTAGGTGAAGCAGCCTTTGGTGCTGCGGCTTATTTGAGAGAAGGATGGTGTTACCGAAGCATAAGAATCAGGAAAGCCGTCCCCCTCACTCAAAACCCTTTAAGCCCTGCTCTTATTTCTGTTGCTGGGATAAAACACCCTGACAAAAAGCAACTTCTGAGAGAGGGAGTTTATTTCAGCTCACATTCCCAAGGTATAGACCACCACTGTGGGGAAGTGAAGGTGGCAGAAACTTGAAGGAGCTAGAGATCTCACATCAGCAATCCAGAGCAAAGTACAGTGGATGCATGCATGCTTAGAGCTCGGCTGGCTTTCTCTGCTCTTACACAGCCCAGGGCCCAGAGCCTGGGAATGGGGCTGACCACTCTCAGGCTGGGTCCTCCTGTGTCAATAAACAATCAAGACAATATCTCTCAGATGTGTTCACAGGCCAACATGACCTAGACAGTCACTGAAACTCTTCCCGGGTGACCCGTGTCTGTCAAGATGACCAGAACTGACTGCGCAGACACGGAAGCTTTCGGTCTGGCCTAAGCATGGCTGCCCTGCTTTTGAGAAGCACGGTGGCTTCGCTCATGGATCCTCTCCTGCACCTGAGTCGCCTCGCGGTGAAGACCTGGGCCTTCTCCTCATTCCTGCTGGGGACCCTTCCAAGCACCAGCCCCTGCGCAGAGGTGTGCTTGCTTCTCTGGGGCCGCCCCCTGCCGCACCTGCAGCCCTCTCTGGGCTTCAAGACCAAGGGTGTCCTCAAGAAGCGATGCCGGGACTGCTACATGGTGAAGAGGGGTGGGCGCTGGTTCGTCCTCTGTAAGACCAACCCCAGGCATAAGCAGAGGCAAATGTGAGGGCAGATGTCCATAGGAAGTTCGTTTCGCCGTATCAAAGAAAAATAAATGTAAGCATTCTGTAATCGAAGATCTGTGGGCCTTAGAGTTTTGTTGAACTCACCTGTTTAACCCCAATCATAGCCCAGTTCCTTCAAATCTAGCCAGACCAGAGCTGCCGATGGGAAAGGATTGCTACTGTTCTTGGAACTGTGTTGAGCTGGAGGACAAAAGAAATAGGAATACAAGGCTGGCTTTGTCTCTTGAGACGAGGTCTGGCGCCATAGCCCTGGCTGACCTGAAACTTGCAGAGAACCTCCTGCCTCTGCCTCCCTGGCGTTCATCATCAAAAGCAGCAGAATGCAAGCGCTTTTAAGAAACCAACTGAGCCAGAAGGCTCCTGTGGGGAGCACAGCAAGCCCAGCTTAAAAATAAATGGTGTTGTTGGGTAACAACTATCCCAACCTTTACTCAAGGAAAACCTTGTTTACACAGGGATGTCTTTCAGAAACCAATTAAAAATGTTTGTCATGACTGCCCTAAAAAAAAAAGATGACCAGAACTAACCATGGCACGAAGAAAACTGGAGTTCACCTCTTCACCCTGAAAACTCATCTCGAGCCAGCACTACATCTGCTCTTCACATTCCTAACACGGCTGCTCTTATTTCGTATAGATTTGCAGCTTTCTTTCCACAAATACTCAGAATTGTTCCTCGTATTTAAAAGCAATGAGATCATTCAGTCTCTTAGATTATATACATGCTCCTGAGATTCCAAGTGGGGTTTCTCAGACCACTGTCCTAAGGACCAATGTCTCTAAAACAATAAAAGGAAAGGGTAATTCTGAGCACGGATATGCCTTACTGTAAAATAGTACAGCTGACTCATGGTATCTTAAATGCCATTATTCTTAATTCTGAATCTTGAAGAAGAGAACAATATTAGCCCTCTGAGGGAAATCATGGCCTTTCTTTTTTAAGGCTGCATAAGAAGAGGATGCAATAAAAGGCCAGCTTGATTCTTGGTTGGAGCTAATGACTCCGCTACTTCAAGAGAGAGTTTTAGCTGTGGGACACAGACCACAGATGGTACAAAACTTACTACTGCAGAAGGTCTTTCTGGCTAACACTGTCGCAGCATCAGACTTTGGCTCCTCTGATCTGAGCATCAGAGAGTGTAAAGTACCTGTTAGGGAAGACGGTTATTCCCCACCCTCCTACCCTGCACCCCACAGGCCCTAAACATCTGATGTCGAGATGAAGAGCAGGACGCAAGGACGCCTGTCTCCTTTCTGCAACTGACATGTTCTCTTCTTAAATATGACCGTATATGACCTCCAGCCAACCCCAGAGCTAAACCTGCCCCACAAAGGTGGGATCACGTGCCCCTCCGATAGTATCAGTGTGGAGTGTATACACACTATGTCCCCACATGCTTGGGATGAACCCTACTGCTCATGGGTTTCAGTGCTTCAGGCCTGAGGCAGATAAGGCTATTCACCTGACGGCTGCTGGGAAGGAGAGGAGGAGGGACTAGTGATGTGACAGACTCTGAAAATGTACCTCCAGAGTCCAGCCTCCTGAAGTAGATGGACCTCCTCATCCTGCCTCCTATAATTGATGTATCTCCTCATGCCAATTTGGAACTCATCAAAGAAAGGATCCAATCATCCCTCAATACCACCAGCTGAGAGGACCAAGCCTTCAATACATGAACATGGGGGAAGGTGTTTTATATGTAAGTCAATACAAAGACTCTATGAAACCCAAACACTTGATTTATTTCTACATATATCTTTATTGTACCATTCAGTCATCCCATTCTTGAGTACCTGATAAGAAAAATAAAAGCCCACATCTTCACAAAATCCTGTCCACCAATGCTTACTTTAATCTTAAAAATAATTTTTGGACTTTTTGAGACAGGATGTCTCTGAGTATCCCTGGCTGTCCTGGAATTAACACTGTAGACCAATCTGGCCTTAAACTCAGAGATCCTCCTGCCTCTGCCTTCCAAGTGCTGGGATTAGAGGCTCACCACCACTCCTAGCTAAAAACATTTTTTTCTAAACAGTAAATAATACAAATACCAATCACCCAGAGAATGAATTAACTGTGACACATCCATAGAGTACAACACAGACTTAAGAAGGATGAGCCACTGATGCCACAAATGGATAAGTCTCAAGGAACTGTGTTCAGTCCCTGAAGAAGTTAAAAACATTATATACCTTATACTTCCATTAATATGGTATTTAAGAAATATCAGACTCAAAGAAATCACTTTGATATTTGTCAAAATTAGAAGAATGCTGAGAAATACTAACTGCAAAGGGCTATGCTGGAATTCTTCAGGATAATGAATATTCTTATATGAATTGCTTTGGTGATCACAAATTGTAGACATTTGTCAAAGCTCAAAAGAGTCAGGTTTCACTATAGAGTGGACTTCAATAGACTGAACTTGAAACACACACACACACACACACACACACATATATATATATATAAATGAGCTATATTCTTCAAATATCAATGTATCTACTTTCAAAGATGCCATGTTTCTAAAAGTCATGTTTACACTGTCTCCAGAACCATCCATGCCACTGTTCCAGAGACTATCTTGAAAACACAGCCTTGGAAACACCGAGAAATACAGTGAGAGAGAAGAAGATGACAGCGTGTTTGCATGTGGTCCTGTGCCTGAAGCATTGAGAATGTCTGAACACAAAACAGCTCCATCCTCCCCTCAGTGAACACCCTCGGCTCCCCCACCTTCAGGTGTCAGCAACCTCTCCAGTTGCCATAGAGATCAAACTAATTGCTCTACAGAGAGATGCTCCAAGAGTAATGACTGTGCAGTTGGGAGTGATGGTTCTGGTGTAAGTTCACTGCGAAGACCACCATGAGTCCACTTCTACTTGACATCACAAAACAAATCTGTTCTGAAATGAAAGATTTCAGTAGTGAACTGAAAACATGGAAAAGCATCAAGTGAATGGCCAAGTCTATAGAACAAAAGAAGTTCCATTTCCCCTAATTTGAGAGTTATACTTGCCAGACAGTAATAGTCTCAGAAAGGAATAACCATGGAAGTGTAAAACCCTCTTCTATTTTCCTTTCCATTGTTGCAATAAAACACTCTAACCAAAGGCTACTTAGGGGAGAAAGGGTTTCCTTGGCTTACACCGTCTGGCCATAACCCATGACTACGGGAAATTGTGGCAAAACTTGAAAGCACGCCTGCTTGTTCTTTCTCACAACGTGACCTCCAACCAAAGAACTCAATTCACAGTCCACAACCACATAAGGGAGCTGTGGAAAATGCTAACTGGAAGGCTTACGTTCAGCTAACTTTCTTGTATTGTTCAGGAGTACCTGCCCAGAGAATGGTGCTGTCCACAGTGGCCTGGTCCTTCGTTGACATTCAAGATAGTCATCCACAGACATGCCTACAGGCCAGTCTGATCTAGGCAACCCTTCAGCAGAGGTTCTCATCTCAGGTGACGCTAAGTTGTGTCAAGCTGACAGCTAAAAATAACTAAGGGGGCCCCACAGAGCCCTGTCTAGGACCTCATGACACCAGTTTTTAGAAGAGCCTGTTTTCCATTGACTCATAAATGACACTGTGGGAATGAATACCGCCTGACAGCTTAGGGGAAGAACAACACACTTAAGCTGCAGAGGCAGCATGAAAATGAGGGCACCTCTTCCAAACAGGGCTGAATGAAAAGCAGCCCCATACAAACAAGCCAGATAATATTCCACAATCAGCTGCGTGGCCACGCTGCACCCACACAGGCCTGACAACATCACTCCTTAAAATGATAGCGCATGCAGCTCAGGAGATCTCTCTCAGACAAAACTGGATCTGCTGGTGGGTAGGACCCAAGGAGACTCAGAAATTGGTGTGGATAGAACCCAGCCCAGGTTTGGGTGCTCAGTACAGTGTGGGAATATGGCACAGGACAGTGTCCCTCCTAACGCACAAGGAAGGCCGCTGTGATCCAGGCACGGGGCAGGAATGAAGACCACCCCCCATAATCGGAGTAACTCATGGAGAGATCAGTCTAGAAGAAAATCTATTTTCTGCAAGTTCTATACTCGGTTGGTTATATCAAAGTCACTTGAGGACAGTCCTGGGGAGCTTGGTGACTCACCTGCAGAGACAGGATTTCCAGCTCTAAGCAGGTACACACGCACCATGTTTACTAGGCTGAGAAGGGAACTGAACAGAATCCAAGTGCAAAAACTTCCAACATAATTGTCTCCTTCTTTATGACTGGGCTTGAAATTAGCAATAAATTACAATAAAGTTTAAGATACAGGGAACTGGAGAGATAGCTCAGCAGTTAAAAGTGCATATTGCTCTTCCAGAGGACCCAAGTTCAGTTCCCAGCACCCACATCAGGCAGCTCACAACCGCCAGGTTTAGAGGTTATGACACCCTCTCAAAGCAGCTCTTTATTAACCAATGGTACTCACAGCATACAGAGGGGAATCCCACATCACTGCCATCCTCTGCACAAGTATTACACAGTGTCTAAACCCAAGACAGCTGTGCTGTTGTCTCCTAGGCCCCTCCAGCCTTTCTGAACCATCCATTCCCTCGTCTTCACAAAAGACCAAAGCAATCCCATCTCATCTGGTGCCTAAGCATTATTCCAGTCGGGAAGACCATCCCCTGTTGCAGCTGCACACTGCTGAGAACACAAGCCTGAGAGCTTCCTCTGCTCCCTGCAGGGCAAGCAGGGTCTGTTGTACACAGAGCCTTGTTATTGTGTGGTCTTCCTATTGCCACACCCCATGTCCTTGCTTCTGTCCATCATCACTACAGGCATCTTTGGCCTCAGCAACCCCACCTCTAAAATGGATGTAACCAATCTATTAGACCTGCCTCTCAAAGCTATTCTAGAACAACCCCAATACAGCCTGCTACCACAGGTCTCCTCTGCAGAGCTGATGCCTATTCGGCCCACAGGTCCCTGCCTGGTCTCCCTGGGTTTCCATGGCTGCAGCCTCCAAGTGCAGCCCATCTCCTGCCAGGAGGAACAGAAAAGGATCAATGGTAGGTAGAAGAAGGCATTGTTGAGGGGCCCTTAAGGAAGAAAGGGGGCCGAGCTGAAGTGGCTGAGCAGATTCTCAAGGCCAGCACCAGTGTGCACATGAAATCTCAGCAAAATCATTGTTATTATCCAGAGCCTCACTGTGCAAGCCAAGCTGATCCCAAATTCACTGTGTGAGCAGGGAGATTCTTAGCAGCAGCACCTTCTCCCTCAGGAGGGGATGATTAGACAGCAGGGGTGATGACGGCAAAAGGAAAGCAGCCCGTGCCCTCCAGGGATGATCCTGCTGACCTCCAGGGATGACCCTGCTGACCTCCAAGAATTACCCAGCTGATCTCCAGGAATGACTCTGCTGACCTCCAGGGATGACACAGCTGACTTCCAGGAATGGCACAGCTGACCACCAGGAAATGACCCTGCTGGCCACCAGAAAATGAGCCTGCTGGCCACCAGGAAATGATCAGGCTGACCACCAGGAATGACCCTGCTGACCTCCAGGAAATGACCCAGCAGACCTCCAGGGATGACACAGCTGACCACCCAGGAAATGACCCTGCTGGTCTCCAGGAAATAACCCTGCTGACCACCAGGAAATGACCCTGCTGACCACCAGAAAATGACCCTGCTGACCTCCAGGAAATGACCCAGCTGACCTCCAGTCTCTGACCCTGCTAACTACCAGGAAATGATCCTTCTGACGACCAAGAAATGACTCTGGGAACTTCCATAAACCAGTTCTTGTTACTTCTAGGAACTGCTCTTGGTGACCTCCATGGTCTAGCCTTGGACACTTACAGATCAAGACAAAATCCAGCCACTACGCAATTTTGCTGGAACACAGACCAGTGTGGACAAAGCATACAAACACCCCACCATTCCCATGGCCACTTCGTTTATACTGCAAGGCAAGGACAGTTTTCTTGGAATTTGACAGAAGAAAGCAGCTTCCTGGAGGAGGGAGATGGGAAAAAGACAAGGTTACACTTTCTGGATTTCAGGGTATGGAGCTCTGAGTAGAGATGCCCTCATAGGCTCATGTACTTGAATCACCAGGAGTGTGACTGCTTGATAAGACTCGAAGGATTAGGAGGTGTGACTGTGTTAGAGGACCTGTCACTGGGGTAGGACAGAGATTTCAAAAGCCCTAATCAGCACCAGTCTCGGTGTCTGTCTGCCTCTCCTCTCTCTCTCTCTCTCTCTCTCTCTCTCTCTCTCTCTCTCTCT
>LOJH01030976.1:1304-16957 GCA_001685095.1 Ellobius talpinus | reverse complement strand
AATGTCCTTTATTTTTGGCTAGAATCCACTTATGAGTGAGTACATACCATATTCTGTAAAGGATAGCCATGCTACAATCCACAGACGTAGGGAGTCTAGGCAACAAGGAAGGCCCAGTTGTCTGTGTATGTGGGGTGCATGGATCTCCCCAGGAATGAGAAACAGAGGAGATCTCCTCAGAGAATTGGGGGCAGGCAGGCATGGGAACTTGAGCAATAGGGTTGGAAGGGGTGCGCAAAAGGATAGAATGCGGAGAAAGATGGCTAAGAAGCAGGACTTTACCAGTAGGTTAGACTCCCAGGAGTCTACAAGGACAGCCCCAACTCAGACTCCTGACAACAGTGGACAGATAGCCTGAACTGACCATCCCCTGTGATCAGATTGGTGACTACCTCAGTTGTCTTAAGAGCATCCTCTTCCAGTGACTGATGAAGACAGATTCAGAGACCCAAGGACAAACTTTGGGCAGAGCTAGGGAGTCCTACTGAGGAGAGGGAAGAGGGATTGTAGGTGCCTGGGTTTCAGGGACATAGCAGGAAAACCCACAGAAATGGATAGCTGGCTCATGAGAACTCACAGAGTCTGAACCGACAACCAGAAAGACTGCATGGGACTCATGTGGTCTGCACATTGATGATAGTTTTGTCTATTTGTGGGACCCCTGGCAATGGGAGCAGGGACTGTCTCTGGTGCACTGGCTGGCACTTGAAAACCTATTCCTCATGCTGGATTGCCTTGCCCAGCCTAAATATAGTGGCAGTGGGTTGGGGGGGGTGCTTCATCTTATGGCAGCTTGGTAAGCCAGACTTATGGGAGGTCTGCCCCTTTCTGTGCAAACACAAATATAGAGGATGGCTGAATTTGGTGTGTGGGAGTGGAAGGAGAGGAGGGAGGGGAAGCTTCTGTCAGGATGAAAAATTAATTAATTAATTAATTAATTAATTAATAGAGAAATACTTTGTCTTCAAAATGGAATCAGTGTTGTTTCGTATTAACCATAAAAAGGGAAGAAAATGGTTAGGATTTTCTGGCTTAAGTCATCTAGAATGATAAATCTCAAAAGCCAGTCTTTATCTCCTGAAGTACCTTCATGTAGATCATATTTGCCACTCCATGCCTCTGTGCTCCAAGCGTGCAGAAGCCATCTTGACATTTTCAGTGAATGAAAACTGCCTGTCAGCTGGTAGATATGATACTTGATTTCTGAGGATCTCCAACCATGATAATTTGCTATGAATTACGTGACCATCTCACTGCTGTGCCTCCTAGGATAAAGGCAGAATGTCAGCACTTTTGCTGCCACCTGAGAGGGAACATGGTTGGAAACAGGTCACATGACTTCTGGTCCAATCCCACCATTAGAGAGTATGCTTCTATGTCTCAGTTTCATCTTTTCTTCTTGGGGAAATGAAAGGATAGTTAAGATTAAGATCAGCCTTCATTTAAAGTTCTGTGTTTTCAAATCATTAATTATCATAGGAGAAAGACACAAGACTGCTCCAATAAAATAACATTTCAGAAGTACACTGTCAATGGCAGCCATCAAACTCTATTTTAGTCAACTTTGAGGGCTACATTTACTTTGGAGACAATTTGTTTTCAAAATACTCAGCCTTTTAATCAGATTCCCACCTCTATAGTAATATTTGCACATGTGAGGTAGCTTTGGAACCTGTCCTGGAACTAGCTCTTGTAGACCAGGCTGGCCTTGAGCTCAGAGATCTGCCTGCCTCTGCCTCCTAAGTGCTTAAAGACATGTTCCACCACTTCCTGGCCTAGGTTTATGATTCTTACAGACCAGGAATAGCTAAATAATTCCTTGCCTCCTTTCAGGAAGGAAACAATTAGTGTTTCCCACTTCTGATCAGTTTTAAAAAATTTCTTGTTGAAAAAATTCCTTTCCCTAGTTATGATTTCTACATTTAAGATTCATTTCAAGGTATGGATAGGAACAGGCTAGTAATGAAGAGGAAGGATGCCACTTCTTCACTCTGATCACCAACTGTATCATTTCCATTTCAGTGATGGTTGAATCTGCATTATGCTGATTGAGAACTTGAGAAACACAAGGCGGTCATCAGACCATTCTCACTAGGTTGTGAAGGTGAAACCCAACTCTGTTTCTTGACCTAAGCAGAATCCCAGAAGAGATTTAACAGCTTTATGTCTTGACTCACTGTCTGTAAAACGAGGATTATGAAACAGATAACTTTATAATTGCTGTCACCATGGTCAAATAAATTAAGAACAGTGAAGTGCTTGATTTATTGCTTAGGCCAAGTTACATTGGAAATGTGGATGATTATACCCAAGGAAGGTTATCTTAGTTAGCTTTCCCCTTGAGTTACAAGGTCCTAACAGGAGCAACTTGAGGGAGAAAGGGTTTTTTTTGTCTCACAGTATGAGCTTACAGTTTCTTGTGTCCGGGAAGTCACAGCAACAGGAAGGCGATGTAGCTCATCACGTTGCATAGAAGGTTGAGAAACAAAGAGTAACAAGTGTGTGTGTTCATCCAGGATCCCAGCATAGAGACTGGTGTTACTTATCGCAGGCACATCTTCCCATGTCAGTTAACCTAATAAAGACAGTCACTCGCAGGCATATTCAGAAGCCTGCCACTCAGGAGACTCTAGAGCTCATGGAGTTGACAATTGAGATCAGCCATCACAAGGGTTTAAACATAAAATGCACTTTGTAAGGAAGGGGAACAAGATCAAGTACGATTTTGTCTGTTTAAAATGTTAGTGAAATAATTGCAAGTCCCAACGCTGATGCTCTAATTTTTAATGGAGTTTCTTACAGAGGGATAGACATAGAAAGGGACATGGCCAGGTTTATATAATTAGTAACACAGGATTCCTGTCAGTGGACTTCACTGTCACAGCCCCACAGGTATGTTCGCAGCTGTACATTTCTTTTATCATTTGTTCATTTTATTGTTTTTAACTCTTGACATCCTAGGTTGAAATCACCCTTCCTTCCTTCCTTCCTTCCTTCCTTCCTTCCTTCCTTCCTTTTTTCTTTCTTTCTTTTTTGCATCCCTCTGCTATGAAGACACAGATGATATTCTTTCTAGATTATGTTTCTTTGAAGAATGGGTGACATTTAAAAGCAAGGAAGGGTTCCATGCTCAAAGTAAAAACAATAATGCTTTTTAAATAACTGCATTGATGCCTACATGCTTGATACATTTTTGAAGTATGTCATCAATGCACAACCATTGACTAAGTGCTAATCACATACAAATTGCTGGGAATCATTAGGAATAGTTGTCACGTGGTACTTCACAGGGTGTGTGTTTGTGTAGACACTCAAGCCGTCTCTTTACTAACCTAGTTCTAAATGATACAAATTCAAGGTTTATTTTCTCCGTATCTTAGCCTTGCCATTTCCCTCATCACCGTGCTAGTCCAGATCCCATCTTACTCTGTGTCATGCAACGTGAGATTGGTCCTGGAGATCAAGTTTTAATCAGCTCTGCTCATTACTATTAGCATCCATTTAGCATATTTAAATTCCCTCTGGCTCTATCTGTACAATGAGAATTAGGTGGCTGACTTCAGAACTCTTACAAAAATGCTAAATGAATTGACATATTAAGCATTCATCCCACAAATGTTATCACCTTGCCACAGTTGGCAAGAACATCATTTCTGCTGTCTACATTTCTATGTCTAATTTGTGTTTTCTCTGATCTTAATGTTTTGCTTTTAGTTTAGCATCACTAATTGCTTTTGCAGGTGATCCACAAGATCCTTTTGGAAAACTGACAAAATTTCATAAGACACTTGAAGGAAACATATAAATATTAAAAATATAAATACCACATTATGGTCACAGCTTTCCAAAGCCTTGTGTTCTCTAGTTATAAAGTTTGTCAACAATGACAGTTATTTATAAATCTCAAAAAAACAAACAAGTGAAAAATATAAAACTTAACAGAGGGCTTGCCTGTGCAGGAGCAGTGCTAATTGCAATCATTTATGTCAACAACTTACCATTTATACCTAATTACCATGCCTCAAAACTACATTATGTATATCATTAGATGTGTGTCAAATTAACTCTGTTGTAAGTTTTATTTGATTATACTACTATTCTCCACACCTGCATGCTCACTTTTTATAGTTTGTTGCTTCTATGTCATGGTCAATTGATTTTGACCTAGAAAAAAAATGATGGAGATAGCAAACACCAGGCAGAAAGGAACTAGACTATGGAGCTTCTATCACAAAGTATTGTTGAGGATGGAGAGGTAGTTCAGTCAATAAAGCGCATGTCCAGCAAGCATAGGACTTGAGCTCAGATCACCAGCACCAAGTAAAAGCCTAATATATTTGTGTGTGTCTGTAATACTGGTACAGGAAGGAGACAGGAGGACTGATGGAGCCAAGATAAGCTAGAGACTAATTGACGAAGACACCTATCACTGTATTTGTTTTCCATATGCATGCACACATGTGTTCATGTCTACTAACACCCATATAAAAACAGACACAGGCACACACACATATACAAACACACAGAAACAAACAGCATTCATATGCATATTTGAAGTAAATATCCTTTTGGTCTTCTTGATTTCCTTTTTAGTTAAGTCCTTGCCCTTGAAGTGTCACTGACATCACAGGGTACCACATTTGAGCTGTGAAAGGAGAACTAGGGTCAATTTTATTTCTCAGATGAAGAAAACTAGAACCCAATTAGATGAAATAACTTTGGCAGTGGCCAAACAGTTGGGCAAGGAGAAAACTGGCACAAAATTTAAATTTGACCTTTTCACCCAGTAAGTTCAGGGTCTGGAAAACTATGACCTCCAAGCAAAATGTCACCTGCTACCTATGTTTGCCAGTAGAGTTTGACTGGGGTGGCTGTGAACTTGTGCATTTACATACAGTGTAGTTTGCTGATCTAACAGAAGAACTGAGTAACTGTGACAGAAACCATCTGGCCCGCAAAGCCAAGTGTGTTATTGTCTGGCCTTTGGAAGGAAGTTTTCTGACCTCTGCTAAAGAAACAATGCATACAAACTCCAAGCCACAAACTGAGATAACTACAAACATTTTTTTTAATCAAGTGAATAAAACCAACCAACAGCAAACCACTGTGCATGGTCCCCTTCAGCAATGCCAATGTCATAGGAAACTAATCCTATTATGGGATGTGAATGAATCTGGAGAGACAATGTTAAAACCAAGGAAATATGAATGTTTTTATAAACCATGCTAGGTAGATTCTCTCCATTAGCTTTTTAGCAACTGTTAAAGAGCTGTTTTTTAAAGAAGATATATTTGAGGTTTAAAAGATAGTTGTCTGTAAAGTGCTCACTGTACAAGCATGGGGGTCTCACTTTGATATTTGGAGCCTGGCGGTATGTGATATAATCCCAGTGCTAAGAAGATAGAGACAGATAGACCCTTGGGGAGTGTTGGCCAGCTAAGCTAGACGAACTGACAAGTTCCAGGTTCAGAGAGAGACCCTGTTTCCAAGAATAAGGTAGAGAGTAATTATGGAATGCATATGACCTTTGACACCCATGAACTCATCTACACATGTGTTAATACATACAAACCATGCACATATACATGTCTAAAAGAAAGATGTGTTAGCATTTAGCTATAAGACTTCTCTGAGTAGAACATATTATTATTCAATTCACGAATGTATAAGTAATATATTATCCACCCATCTGGTATGTCATAGCTGAAAGGAACTGCTCAGGTTTACCTTCTCAAAGAGCAAAGCATCAAGTGTTTTATCCAGTGGTATACCTTGTAAGAAGAACTATACGTAGTGAGCTGATGGCTACAAAACTAGAATGCTATGTCTACAACATGTGTTTTACTATCAGCAAAATTTAACACATACAAAATATTATTTTACCATAAAAATAACTATCTTAAAGCATGTCAACAGGACCATCACAAACAAGTCAATAAAATGCATTATACATTAAATACAACATCATCTCCTTCAGTACAATATGATATGGATGATGCTCACCAAAGGAGACATGACATCATCAGAAACACATAAAGCCAAACCAGTTAGTAAAAAGAGGAAAGAAACCCCCTCACCTAGTGCAATATACAAGGAATAACTTCTGGAGACTTCAATCCACTGGCCCAGCAACAAGTTCATGTTTCCTCATTACTTTCTCATGACCATTTCTTCCATGTCACACTTCCCTAAATTGCACTGATTGATGCTACAGCAATGTTTAATAGAGGAAATTGAGGTGTTTATTGCTCAAACATCCTTTTAAAAATCCAACCTATTTTTTTGGAGATTCATCACAACCCCTTGCCAGTTTTAAGTCCCTGGACCCATAAGCTTAAAGGAAACAATGGGATGTGGAACTCCCATGCTGATATATTACAATGGGGTTCAAAGCAGGGGGTCAGCAACCATGGCTGAAAACCCTAAAACATGAGCAAAAATAAACTTCATATCCTCATAAGTTGATCTTAACCAGATATTTACAGTAGACACAGTAAACATACTTTTTTCTTCTAAAAGGAACTATACTATTAATTTTACTGTAATGTAACAATGTAAAAACATGTATATCCATGGAAGGATGTATGTAGTAAAAGTACTAAGCAGTAGAAAGAAAAAGAGAATTAAAGTAGAGAAATTAGGAAACAGAAGATTCAGAAGTCATCTCTCAGATTTTTGCTCAAAGGCTCTAACACCATTTTCTCACCAGAGAACAACAGAGAATCCAAGATATGAAGTCTTAGAAGACAAGCCATGGATTTCACTATGGGTAACATCATTTATTAATATAAAGACAACTACAGGCTGAGTGTGTGCTCAGTGGATAAAATACCTTTTGTACAAGGAGGAGGAGATGAGATTGAGACCCTAGCACACACACACATAAAGCTGAACGTGGTGGCACATCTGTAATCCCAGCATTCCTCCAGAGAGGAGGGAAATGGAGCCAGGATAGTCTTCAAATGGTGTACTAGCTCTGAACACAAGAGACACTGTAATAGTCAAGGAAAGAAGTGAGACTTTCTGTCCTCCGACCTTCACACATGTACAAGTGCATGTTTGTACTTCATGAGAAAACACATGCACACACACACACACACATCACAGCAGCAACAATGAAGAAACAATTATTACAATATTACAGCCAGGTACTGGGAAAGAAAATCCAGTTTATGCATGTAGGAAGAGGGAGGTTCTGAGAGACAAGTGTATAACCAGCTTACAAGCTACTTGAGAATGCAACAGAAAATTACTGACAATGAAAGCCAGAGTCTTCTATAAAAAGTTCTCTATTTGTGGGAATTGATCCTGTGGTTTTTTACTACTAGCGAACACCAGTTTAGGAGAAGACCCTTAAATACTAAGTCACTCTATATGTTTGTGAATCACCAGGTTCTATTCCACAAGTTTTAAGTTTTCTGAATATGGAAGATAAACTGGGCCACAAACTAATCCCAGAGTGAATATTCTTATTTTGTGCATATGCACATGAGCTCACAGGCACACACATACTTATGTATGTATGCATGCATGTATGTCTATATGCATGCATGAATGTATGTTCTTGTCTGCTAAAGGCAGCTAGACAACCTTGGGTATTGGTTCTAGCCTTGTACCTGTTTGAGAAAGTGTCTCTTGTTTTTACTGTTGTGTACTGAAGACTAGGTGCCCCATGAACTTCTGGGATTCCTCTGTCTCTGCCTCCTAGCTCACTAAAGGTGTACTGAGAATATAAACACATACTGCCATGGTTGGCTTTACGTGGTTTCTAGGAATTCAAAGTCTACTTCTTAGGCTTGTGTGGCAAATGTATGGACTGCTAAGCCATCTACACAGTACTCAAGGTAGGTATTATTAGTCATATGGTCCCCCTTTACAGAACACAACACTGAGGTATAGAGATAACAAATTACTTCCGTAGGTCAGACAGATGACTATATGCATTATAGAGCTGGGTGATCCTGACTAACCTCAGGATCTCTTAACAAGTAGAAATAATGCTATGTTCACTGGGATCTGCTATCTTCCTCCACCATCCCTCAGAATACCCTATATGGCCTTAACTCTTTCTAGAGGCCAAACTGTCTTTTTTAGAACCCTATGAGAATTGACCATGATAGCCTATATACCTTCGTCTAATTTTAAGATGAAGATCACTCATTATGATAAGGTACCATTCTGCCTGTGTCCTCTAAGATCATGTACTATTAACTGGAATGAATTTACCTTCTCCATAAATTTTCTCTTAGAGGCACCTTGGAATTGGACCCCTTTTCTGTGCAAAGTGGGGAAACATGGCATGCTCACTATCTCCAAAGAAGCCTTAGACCTCCTATCCAGAGGAGATGCAGCTGCAGCCTTTAAGTTTGTAGTAGACTTAGTCATGGAAATAAAATAAAAATCTTTTCCCCTAAGTTTTCAGTCATTTCTTTCCTTTCTCTCAGAAGTCAATTAATTGGTTTTCCTTTTGCTTTCACATTTTGAGTACTGAGAATTGTATTTTTTTCTTAGTAAGCCAAATAAAGACAATACAATTTAAGTGGGTCAATTGTTAATATTATACACACACACTTGCACGTGCACACACTTGATTTTATGTCTTGAACATTTTAATTTGCAGACACACAGATTCCATTGAGAATGCTATAGGAAAATGTGATATTGGAAAGCTCACATATGATTAAAAGAGTTGGAATAACAGTTGCAGAAGGAGCTGCGAGTGTTCTGAGTGCACAAAGGAAGGTCAAGTTAGGGCATGGCTGTGCCTTTGAATGTCTAAAGGGTAGTCATCCACAAAACGGAATAGACTTGGTGAACATTGTCCAACACTGTGCAGCAGGGATGACTGATGCAAGGTACAGAGGAAGGTTTGGCTCAGCCTAAGAAAATAAATCTAGAACAATTAGTGCTGTCAGAAAGGGGAATAATGTGCTTCTGAGAATATCAGAGTCTTTTCATGAACAATTTCTAAGAGAAGCTTGAATGGCCATCTGTCAAGGATATTGTGGAATAAATGAATGCATTCATCAAACAACAGTAGTATTTCTTGGCTTAGGCTACCTAGTGCAATCATGTGTTGAGCTCATGCAATTTCTCACCCCTAGAGCCCATCCCAGAAACTCATTTGAGAGGTATGCAGTGGAGTCATGATATTATATTTGAAAGGTTCCAATTGGTTTGTTATATGCAGCCCAGCAAAGCACAATTTGGTTAAGAATAATCAACCCAATGCTTATTCAAAGGACTGTATCTTAGTCAGTTTCTGTGGCTATAACAAGACATGATGGCCGTAAGCATCCTGGAAAGGATAGGTTCTACTTCACCTCACAGCTTATTATCTATGATAAGAGAAGTCGGGGCAGGAATGCAAGGCAGTAAGTCATCATGAACTTGGAGGTGAGAGCTAAAGCAGAGGCCATGGAGGAACACTGCTCACTGGCTTTCTACTCATACCTTGCTTAGCTTGCTTAACTATATAATATTGAACCACCTGTCTAGGAGTAGCACCACCAGTGAACCAGGATCTCTTACATCATCCATCAATCTAGAAAATGCTCTACAGACCAATTCGATGAAGATATTGATGTAATAAAGTTTTCATCTTATTTGACTCTAGCTTGTGGCAAACTGGCAGAAAACTAACCAACATGGGCGTACACATGATAGAAGCCTCTTCTTTGAATTAAGAGTAAGGCAGACCTCCGTTATGTACATGAGAGTTTTACCAACTTTAACCGCCAGACCTTCCACAGCAGCACATACTGTTCTCTCAGCACTGGTGGTCTCTGTTGCAGCATGGCAGGACAAAATTCTGATTGAGTGTTCCCTGGAAGAGCTCCTCAGCCAGAGCCCGACAGTATCACCCTCACCTAGACAAGGCTGTGCCATTGTCAACTGTGTATTATACAATGGTCCTCTGCATTCCTGCCCTGGAATCACTTAGCGTCTAACCCCAGTTCTTTCCTACCCCTTCTTCTGTGCCTCCTCTGTTTTTATCTCTGGTTTTTGTTATTTCCAGAAAAAGTTTCCTACCCTTCAATATTGACTGCTCTAGTGAATCCACACCAACTAGAGAACAACTAGTTCTTTGTTTTGAGAGAACACACAATTGCAATGAGCAGAGACAGACATTCAGATGAGGTCGTGAAGACTACAGCATATGATGGCTGATATTGACAACTGAGAAGACACATGAACAACCTAAATCACAAATGTCAATGAGGGACTTTGTGCATTGGGTTAAGTTAGGTGGAAATGTTGTTGGTCCTATTTCATGGGCTGGGGTGTCTTAGAGTGAATAAAAATGAGAAACTGAGCTGGATATCAGCATTCATTTCCCACTTCTTGACTGTGAATCCAGCATGGCTAACCACCTCACAATCCTGTGGCTGTGGCTTTCCCCCCTTGATGGCTGGTACTCTCTAACTTGCTTAAACTGCTTTTGTTGGGCACTTCATCACAACAATGAAAAACATACTGATACAGAAACCTTAGACATTTGCTTGTTACATGAATATCTGAACCTCCACAAACCCATCCAGTGAAATCTGACCTTCGGTGTGATGTTGTTGGGAGGAGGGACTTGGAGAAGTGTTTAGGATGTACAGAGAGTTTACCATGAATGGGTTTAGGACTTACACTGAAGAATTCTCAAGGAGCTCCTATATGAGAGTACAGTAAGGAGATGTGTGTGTACAAACAAGGAACAAGTCCTCACCAGATGCAGAGTTGGATTTTGACTTGGTCTTGAAACTCCAATTACACAGCTGCTAGAAATAGGGATGAGAGGGTAACTAATTTGCCAAAGTGTTTGTCTGTCAGGTGTGGGGATCTGATTTTGATCCTCAGCAACCGTGTAAAAAAGGCAAGCATTGGTGGCACATGCTTCTAATGCCAGCAGTGAGCAAGCAGAGCCAGGGATGTCCTTGAGACTCAAGGGCCAGCAGCCTAGCACAATCACCAAGCTCCAGACCAGAAAGACCCTATCTCAAAAACCAAAGAGGACAGCATCTCAAGGAAATACCTGAGGTTGAGCCCTAGCCTTCACATACATGTGTATATATACACACTCACAGAGAGAGGGGGGAGGGAGGGAGGAAGAGAGGAGGGGAGGGAGAAGGGGGAGAGGGAGAGAAAGAGGGAGAGGGAGGGAGGGAGGGAGGGAGGGGAGAAATAAGTATCAGTTTTAAAGTTATAGTGTCTATGGTATTTTGCTCTGGCAGCTGAGCTGAGCAAGACAATGCCCCATTGAGCACAGCATTCAAGCAGCCTCATTAGGCCCTGAGAACAGTAAGGTTTGATGCTGGGAGTATTTCTTTAAACCCATGTCTCCTCTGGCTACAAGTAACAATCATTTCACATATTTGCCGTTTCTTCTCAGAGCATGAATTTATAAGATTGGTCTCCATTTTCCAGTTTTCAATTTCTCCTCTTTTATTTTTTAAATGCCAAATATAATTCCTCCCTTTTTCAAAATCAGTGGGTCATATGAATTATTTAAGTCATAACATTATGCTACAGGGGAGTTAGGATTTTTTAGAAATCTTCTGCCAGTAATCTTGACCTTCAATCTGAACCTTAAGCCTAAGGGTAATTTCAGTTGGTTAATTACCCCCAGAATATTCTAAACTTTACTTCCCCTAGGGGTGGTCTCAATGACATTGACCCCAGAATTCTGGATGAAGCTTTCCTCGTAGTTTCCATAGCAACCAACATTGTTGAGTAATTTTTGCCTGACACTGGTGTGTGTGTGTGTGTGTGTGTGTGTGCATGTGGAAGTCAAAGATAAACTTTGAATGATATTCTTCAAATGCACTTTACTTTGGGTTTTATTGTGATTTTTGTTTGTTTGTTTGTTTACTTTGCCGACAAGATCTTCCAATGATCTAAAGTTATTGCCTAGACTAGACTGTCTGCAAACATCAAGGATCCATCAGTTTTGATCTCCCCTACCATAAATAGGCTTTATAAATCTTGACATCATGCTTTTGTGTGGGTTTTGGGAACTTAATTCAGGACCTCATGTGCACAAGGCAAGGCTTTACTAGCTGAGCTATCTTTTCATCCATTACCACATTTTTTAATAGAAATTCAGAAAAGAATAAGCATTGCTGAGCAAGCAAAGCCTTGTTGCGAGAATAGGGCCGATTTTCCAGCTCTATATTAGCATGCTGAAATCTGCTCTCCTGCTTGTCTGTCATTCTCATGAACGCTCAAAGAGCTGCTGAGTATCATCTGTCATGTTTCCTTGCCTGCAGATCTTTATTTTCTCCTTTCTTTCTTCATGAATTCTCTCCAGATTCCGCTCCTATGTCTCTCTCCCCCTCCAAACACTATCAGTCCTCTAAATAAACCCAGCTCTAGATGAGAGCCAAGTATTCAGTTTTATTGGCTATATTTGTATATGCATATATCAACGTATACACACACACACATCAGCACACACACAGGATTGTATGATTTTGTGTAAGCGTAGTTACTGCTCTCTGCCTCAAAACATATTGGCAAAAGGCAGAAACATGACTCAAACTGCCCAATTTTACTCAGAGGCCTTGGCCTTGAACTATGCCTTAACCTTCATGAAACTCGGTATTTTTTAATGTAAACTCTGAATAGTAGTGGAACCTACCCCTTCTATCTGCGTGCCATATTCAGTAAGACTAGGGATATAAAGCACATAGAATAGCATCTGCCTGTAGCATGCATTAAGGAACTCAGAACTAAATCAGCAGCAGCGGTAGCAGCATTTTATATTGTTATTTCCTGAGGTATGCTCATGTAAGGCACAGATGAGACGGAACGACAATTAGTGTCGGATCAACAGGTAGGTCTCCTGCACGTGTACTCATAGATAGGGACTAGACTACAATCAGGCAGATAAGCATAGGGAATATCTTAGAAGTTTGGAACTCGACTTATCATGGGCTGTACATACATTCTTCCTTTAACAATGCGACTTGAAACATCATCGGCAAGTACAATACATACAAACGCCTTTCCTAGCAGCTCAGACGCTGGCGGCACTGTGTTATATGAACATCCAACTTTGAAAAATGTCTTCTCTTCTGAAAACCACCAAGAAATTTTAATGTACAATTTCAATTCAAATTTATTCCAGAACTTATCCAGACGTGAAAGCGGAGGACTGATCCAGCCCACAATGGGTTTGAATGCATGGGTAGTAAGCTAGACTTTGTCCTCTGGGTAAACTATTAGGGAAAAATCCCATATTTCCCATTCCTAATTGGACACACATACTATTAAAATCAGGTGTATCTTAGGAAGGTACATGCACGTGCTTAAAGCTTACATAATTCAAGCCTGTCAAAGAAAATAGAAATCACTCCTATTAAATGCCTTAGTTTGCCTTCCCATAGACTCTGATAAAAGAAGTCTCTAAAAATCATTCAAGGCAATTGAGAACTCTCCTGCTCAGGTGCAATGCTGCTGCTTAAATGTCTTCCTTAATACTGCTCTACTTTTGAATATTTTCTTTGTTGCTTTGAAATATGATTATTTGAATAAGATACCAAGAATCTAGAAACACCTAGTGTAGACAACGGCCACAGTCAACACAAATGACAGTTGCTTTGTGTCACTCGGCTCTACGTTTTTGTCTATAAAATGAATTTGATACTGCTCACTAAAGTCTCAGTCAGGTTCAGTTCAATGAACCACTGTATGAAACGTATCTGTTAATGGGATTTCTTAAAGTTGGTACTACAAACCTGCTCTTATTTCACTTGTTCCCTCCCTTACCGTTTATTTCTGCAGCAGCTGCCAGTGCCTGTTTCTTATGGAATAATTAATGCATCGTTATATACCTGAGGACATATGTACATTCTATACTAAGATATGCAATGTAGAAGCGAGCTAAACTAATAGTAGTTAACTGAATACTGGGTGTGAGATTTCTTAACTTCTGGGACCAAGAATAATAGAGAATAGTTAGCCAAGTAGATAAGAGTATGTTGTCATCAATACAAGGCAGCTCCAAAGAGTCATGTTTTATCTACTCTGCTATTGCAGGCAAGAATTGAAATACAATGTATGTATGTGTATGTGACTATGTGCATGGATATCATATATTCATATAATTTTATTATATGTAATTTATTTTAAAAATCCACTGAAATGTCTATAGCCAGCGATTTTTGTAATGTAACTGAAATCTACACTGCTATAATAACAAATAGCATTCTTAAGTGTTGAAATATGGACTTAATTAACAGTCTGTTTGGAGACACAATTAAGGGAGACAACTTCAGCAAACTGGGTCTTAAATCACAAAGGGTTGAATGGCAGACCTAATTTTTAACCTGGAATCTCAGACTCTAACGTCCTATTCATTATATTAACAGTGATTGCCAAGACCTGAGAGGATGCTCAGGACAGTACCAAAGCAAGCGATGATAACAGTCTATGTGGAGAGTAAGCTTGGAAAGATGTACTTGGAGAACACATGATATCAGTGCATTTCATCTCCTGGTGTGGCCTTGCTCTTAGGATATAGCTCACATTCCTGAGGTTGACCACAAGGCCATTCATGAGCCCCAACCTATTTCACCCTATATCCCGGATTGCAAAACCTTTACACACAATGACCCAGTCACTCCGTACTTACACCAGACATAGATATTATCTTCCTGAGCCCCTTTCTAGGAGCTCAACTAACTTCTGGAAATTTCTTTATCTGCCTTTTGCAAGGGTCTAAGCTAAGTTTGGTCCTTTTCACAAAATTCTACTTATATCTCCATTGGGTACTTCCTGTATCTCAAGTCTCTACAGCTGAATTGGGAATCTCTAACATGGAGCTTGGTAAAAAGGCAGGAACTTTGTGTTCAGTGGGCACTTTTACAAAATAACTGAAAATATGTGCACACATCAAACATAATATGTTGCATCTTAGAAGGAAGAATATCTGGGATATAATCTCCAACACTGATGCTGTGTGTGTGTGTGTGTGTGTGTGTGTGTGTTTATGGGCCCCTCAAAAGTATATTCTGAGATTCTCATTCCCAAAGTGAACCCTTAGAAGTTGATTATATCGTGATGGCACATAATGACATTAACATTCTCATAACAATAGACTGGAAAGGGTGTTCTCTGGCATTACCTCTCTCCCTCTCCAGTCTACAAGGTAATGGGTTGATGACAGCAGTCTGAAACCAGGAACCTCCCTCACCAGACTCTTAATCAGGTGATAGTCAGTTTGAGCTTGATTTCTAGTCCCAAGAATTGAGAAATTAATATCTGTTAATTTATCTGTCTGGCCTATTGTATTTTTGTAACAGCAGCATGAAATAAGAAATGCGATTTCTCTAGATTGATGATCCCATTATACATATTTAAGATCAATTTTTACACTTCCAGCTAAATCTTTCATTTGTGACTATAATCTCCAAGGGTAAAGTAAATGAATACACAAAATGAATAAACAGAAGTTGTAACATTTACCCCTTGATCACATCCAGAGCTTTGGTTGGCTGAGTTTCAAGTCTTGAGTTATTAGCTTACCCACTTGATATAGTTGAGACCAACGGATTATAAATAAACAGACACACACGAACAAAACAAAACAAAACCTACACGTATAAACTCCAAACCTAAGACACTGTGCTTTACCACTGAGATACACCCAAGTATGTATCTTG
>LOJH01030975.1:0-16957 GCA_001685095.1 Ellobius talpinus | reverse complement strand
TTTTTATATATATATGGTTTATATATGGCTACTTGAGAAGTTTTCCCAATAATAATATTGGCAAGACCTAATAGAAACAAGACTTGTTTTCTATATTTATCACATAACAATCCTGAATTATTATTTTCTTCTCCTCTTCACTGTTCAATTGGTTGTGCAGAGCTGGTGGGGACTTCCATGAGTGAAGGAGGAAATGAAGTTTGGGATTCCCTCCTTCTCATGGGCACGAGACACAGCAGTCAAGGGCCCCAAGGGAGGCTGGCTATGTTGCCTAGTTCCTGGAAGACTAACTCCGTTGGTAGTAGAGCATCGTGTAGGGACACTGGCTGAGGGCAAAATTCACAGAAGGAACCATTCTGCCTCCCGCGGTTTATAGGCCGTGACAGGTACCAATCGAAGACAGTAACTGAGGCTCATATCACAGCCCAGCCCCAAGAACTGGAGTAGCCCAGGAACTTCTTGCTTCAAAGCTGCTGCCCCGTCAACTACTACCCCTTGATTTTCATTGTCTCCGTTTCCCTGAGGCTATCACAGGATGATGGGTGTTTATTGCTTTCTAAGAGTAACTCTACTTGGATAGTAGCGGAAAGCCGGTGTCTAGATGAATGAGCATGGTCATCCTCCAGAGAAATCCTGTGGTTGCTGTCATTGAAATTTCACATGATTTTTCATGCACCCTGAAGCCATTATTCTTTTGAGGCCCTCCCCCAGCAACTTAAAAATGTAAGGCGTGTGTCTTCTAGGCCATACCAGAAATAACAGCACATTCATTTAAAACAGAACAAAACCTACAAACAAAAACCTTGCATTTTGCCAGCCCCTGGCTTTTATTACTAGCCAGTTGTAGAGCCAGTGTTTTAGGTGCTGCTGGTGGGAGTCCATAGCCCAGCACCTCCTAGCCAGAAGGCTTCCTTGGAAGAGGCGGAGTTCAGATCTGTCTTGCTCTTAGTTCCAGCCCTGTGCCTGTAATATCAGAGGGGAAGGAAGTGCACACACTCCCTGCTAATGATGTAGTCAAGGGTTCAAGTAAAGCTGAGGATAAATGTGATTATTCTCAGAGATCAATGAAACAAAAATTTCAAAGGTGTTTTAGCCTTTTGAAAATGACTTCAGGGGGAAACAGTTGGAATTTCTCTCTAGAAGTGACTTGCTGCTTACTGTTTGTGTGTGAGCCAAAACGTCATTTTCACACTCATGAGTCATGGGCTTAGGAGACTTCAAAGACCTGATCTTGGGGTTTTCAGAATTTCCCAAATAATCTGTTTGATGCATTATTTACATTGCAGAACTTTTTGATTCAAATATGTTGCCTTTGAGGGGAAAAAATAAAAGTTACTATATCTGCACTTTGCTCTCTGTTTGTGATGGACGCGGTCAGACTTAGGGTCCTTTTAAAGGTTGCTCCTTTAGGCTAAGTACCACCTCCTCAAACCAAGGAGTCAAAGGCCAAGAAGGTATCATCAGAGACGCATACTGTCCTCTGAACAGTCTTTAATTTTATTTCCTACATTTCTATCCCTCCCTTTCTCGAGGAGCATCTGTCTTGCCGCAGATGATGCCAGGTCCTCCCAAGGGGATTTTCCTAGACAGCAGGCATGGACTTGTTCTCTGACACGGCCAGGTTCCTCCAACAGGATATTGTAGCCCCTGTTGCTTAAAACCTTCAGTTGTCACATTATCTTGCGCAACGGCTTCAAGGATAAAACATGAAACAACAACAACTAAAAAAAAAAAGGAGAAAGAAAGAAAACGTCACCAAAATATAGTCTAACTGGTGATGGAGCGTTCTGGAGCACAGCAGGGAGATAGGCCATGTGCCTTTAGGTCTTTACTAGGGTCATCTAATGAATAGTGTCCTTTTATATACTTTAATTTTGGTCAGAACCTTTTGATTTTATCAAGTTAAATATTGAGGAAAATAGGAAAAACTGTACAGAAAGTATCCATTCACTTGCCAATAGTGCTAGTCCCTACTGTGCTTGGGTCTTGATGACACTTGCATCTTGGGCTACGCTGTGTAAGGTAGCAAGTGTTGTCATGTGGAGTGCAGTGTACCCTCGCTCATTGTGGCCTTCCATGTAATCCAAATCCACATTGTTCCGTAATCGCTTCTGTCTGTAACAAGAGGTTAAATGTCTTATTTACCGAGGCAACCCCGAATCTTTTTCTTTGTAGATTGTGATACCATTCTTCAGTCTCCTAATCAAAGATATTTATTTCCTCAACGAGGGCTGTGCCAACCGTCTTCCGAATGGCCATGTTAACTTTGAGGTGAGTGTAATAAAGTAGGGTACGACTATCTAGAGGAAGAATCAGGGAGGGATGGTGGTACAGGCTCGCAGTCTCAGCATTTCTGAGGCAGAAGCAGGAGGATTACCACCACGTTTGAGGCCAATTTGATCTTCATAGTGAATTTCAGGCCTACCAGGATTACATAGTGAGAGCCTGTCTCAAAAACCTAAAAATATTAAAATTAAAGCCAGAGCATAGGAGTGGGAGTGGGTTGTTTCTAAGCATCCCAGCCAGCAGCAAGGCAGAGCCACAGCTTGGAACAACTTGCTATTCCCCGAATGCCTGTGAGAAACGACCACCACCAAGTAGCATAGTAACCATGTCACCCCATCAGTGCTGTCACCTGAGGGAATGTGACTAGATCTCACCCTCCCTAGTTAGCAAATATAATGTTAATTAAGTAAAGAAGAGTTGATTCCGAAGTTCCCAAACTGGGTACATTTCAAACAGAGTTGTGTCTTGCAAGCCCATTCATTCTTGACAATTGCCCTACAGTTCTTTAATTGTCTTTCAGAAATTTTGGGAACTGGCCAAACAAGTGAGCGAGTTCATGACGTGGAAGCAGGTGGAGTGTCCATTTGAGCACGACCGGAAGGTCCTACAGTACCTGCTCTCAGTGCCCGTGTTCAGTGAAGACGGTGAGGCCTTTAGGGTGTCCCTGCCCTGAACACCCCCAGATCCTGTCTATAAATGTCTCTACTTGGTTGGCTCTCACGTCTGAAACCAGGCCTCTGAGCTGATCCACCCTTTTCTTTTTCGCGATTTACCCCTAAAATGTGTTTAATCAGCCAAACACAATGCATTTAAGCATCCTTCCTGATGCCTGTTCTGCGAAGTGATGAGCTTAAGTAGAAAGCTATTAAAGAGTATTTCAAAAAGCTATGTGAAGCCTTGACCTATGAAAGCATTGGGCAATGGAGGCAGGAAAAAGTGATAGCTTCTGTATAGGAAGATTCACCAGTCGAGTCTTCTGCAGAAGACCTGAGAACTTATTCTACTGGACTGTTGTATCTTCATGGTGTGTTGATGGTGTCTGCCCAACCGCCATTTTGAATTCCTGTTGCCTGTTTGGGGGCAGGGGAGGGAACTTGATTGTTTTCATCTCTATAAGTAAGATCAACAACAACTTTTACAGCTTTACGATGATTCTCTTTCTGATTTAAACAACATGTACGTGGCCTTTATTAAAGTTCTGAGGCTCCAGGAAAGATCCATGACCCTTTCCTTTGTAAGGAATAAAATAAACCTGAGCGCTTCAACAGCACTGTAAGGCTTGCATTTTGAAAGTTTTTTGCCTCATAAATTCTTGGGTAATGAAGTGCATTTTCAGCTTAGAGCCCTGGCCAATCAGAAGCAGGTTTTGTTGAGTTGGTCAATGAGAAGCAAAGTGCCGTTCATTTTGTGTTTTTCCAGCGTATCTGAAGGGTGTTCTGGAAGTTAGGCTCAAGGCAAGCAGGTCTTCCTAGCTGTGGAAGTCAGGTATCAGAAGGCTTCACTCATAATGTATTCTTTTCTTTGATTGTAGCTCTCTACTTGGCTTCCTACGAGAGTGAAGGACCTGAAAATAACGTAGAGAAGGACAGATGGAAGTCTTTAAGGTGAGTCTCAGTGCTTCTTGTTGTTCAAGTCTGAAGGCAGTGTCAATGTCCCCTCAGGAAACATCGGGCCCTGCCTACCTGGTCAAGTTGTCGAGTCTTAGCTTTGGTTCAGAGAATCTCTGTGGCCTGGGATTCTCGTTGCCATCACTCAGTTTTATTGCTTTTCTTTTTTTTTTTCTTTCTTTTTTTTTCTTGCACTGGCAGCTAATACCATAACTTCAGTTTTTCCCCTATTATGTAATAGAATGTGAAATTGAGATTACTCCATGGTATAGTAAAATAAACAAATTTTAAAAAAAGTTTTTCTATCTTTAAAAGTTCAGACTTTCTTGTTGACTAGTTCTAATCTTAAAACTCTATTTGGGTGAAGCAACAACAAAAATGCTGGTTAAAATTAAGGTCAGTTGAAGGTAGGGTATCATTTAACAGTCGGTTACCTGCCAGATATCAGCTCCTCTGTGTGTGTGTGTGTGTGTGTGTGTGTGTGAATTTGAAGAAGTAGACAGATTAATTCTGCAACTCAGTATCTGAATTACACGTGAAATCCAGATATATTTTAAAAACCAAAACCTACCCATAATTCTTTTATTTTACTATGTTCTGTGGCAATCAGTTGTTAGGTTGCAAATAGAAGGCCTGACAGGAAAGAATGAATTGCATGCTCTCCCCATGGCTCTGTATACTCTACACACAGTTTACGGTAGCCAAAAAATTTGACGTAACCAAAGACTTTAGTGGTGAAACAGAAAATGTGCAGTGAGAGAGCTGTGTGTGCTAGCTGAATTCAGGCATGGATGTGGGGATCTCTTTACAGTTGTATAAATTCAGAAATGTTCAGTAATAATGTTTATCTGGTCAGAATGATTTTGAGGATTGCAAGCCAGGCGTGTGGGAGGCTGGGGTAATAGAATTGCAAGTTTGAGGCTAGCCTGGCCTACAGAGTGATTTTGCAGCCAGCCTGGGTTATAATGCACATCCGCATCACCAGAATGACACTGGGACATTGCAGGTGTTGGCCAAGGCCTAGCAACCATAGAAAGGATTTTTAAATGTCAGCAAACTCTTTAGAATGGCAGTTCCTGCCTGAAACCTCTCATGTACCTGTTAGCTTTGAAGCAGTGGGCTGCTCTCCATAGATGCTTTTCCTGCTGCTCCTACGTTCAGAACACCAGTGCAGACTTGAGCACACATCTGAGGACAGACACCTTCCTTCCCTTCAGTGATCATAGAACACACTGTGGAAGTTGCCTTTATCCTACTAAGTAAACTGTGCTGGCAAGTTTTATGTCAACTTGACACAAACTAGAATAATTTTGGAAGAGAAAACTTAATTGAGAAAATGCCCCCACCTGCTTGGCCTGTTAGGCGGTCTCTTGATTGATGACTGACAGGAGAGGACCAGCCCATTGTGGGCGGAGCCAACCATGGACTGGTGGTCCTGAGTGCAAGCCATGAGGAGTCAACCTGTAAGCAACGCTTACTTCTCTGTTGCCTCTGGTACGAAGTCTGACCTCTAGGTGCCGGCCCTGACTTCCTTTGACCATGGCCTGTGATGGGGAAGATGTCAGCCAAATAGACCCTTTCCTCCCAGGATATTTCCGATCCTTGTGTTGTATCAGAGCAACTGAAGCCTAAGGCATAAACCTGGGTATCAGGCACGTGTTATCATTAATAGTGTTTACCTTTTGTTTTAATATCAAACCACTCAAGATAGAGATTTACTGTAAGCAGTGCTTTGGCTGTCTCCATTAATAACTGTTTAAGGGTGTAGCAGTTTTCTTGCAGGAATACTAAGACTCCAGACCTTGATTTCCACTCCATCGTTTCGCTATGTGAAAAGACATTGAAAATATAGGAGAGATGAGCATTAACCAAGGCTATCTGAGCCAATACAAGTATCCTCTGCCTTCTGCCTTACAGGTCCAGCCTGCTGGGAAGAGTTTAACTTATGGGACCTGCTGTTGCTGTTGTTGTTGCTGCTGCTGCTGCTGCTGCATCAAACAGACCCTGGAGGGCCTGGCCTGTTTTCTGGCATCTAGTACTAGGAACAATCAGTGCAGACCCTGCAAGCAAGCCCAACTGCAGAGCAGATGGAGAAGTCATTTCCTACAGCCGACAGACGACGCACTCAGAGCCATGGAGACCGAATGCTCACTGAAGACACTTGAGAAAGAATCCTCTAAAAGTCCCGGCTCTGCCCATGATTCATCTCCTGGAATTTCCATGTGAATCACAGCTCTGCACCTGGATGGAGTTTTCTTTTGTGTGTGTGTGGTTGTTTGTTTTTTTTTTGTTTTGTTTTGTTTTGGCTTGAACATTTGCTGCTAATGGAACTTACCCAGCCAAGTGCTGGCTCTATGGAAGTCCATGTTTCTTTGTTAATTTAAATGAAAAAGGGAGAGGAGGGAGGAGAACCCTCCCACACACACACCTACACCTCAGTTTGGATCCCAGACCTCTGCTTGAGCCAGCAGTGTCCTGGTGAGGACGAAGACTGGGTGGATGTCCGCTGCCTGGGGACATTGTTCCCATAGCGTGTACAGTGTGGTCAACATCCCTTCTCCCTCTTCCCCGGAGGTTTTGAGTTGGCTGCTGGTTAGCACACTCCTCCTTGCCCGTATAAGTTATTTAATATAATAATGAAGCGCAACACTGTGGTAGGAAAATAGCCACTAGGGAAACAGATAAACGAAGCAGAGTTTGGACTGCCCATCCTGCTGGAAGGACGGACGGTGTTTTCTTCGCCTCTCTGAGCTGTTTACAACTGACCCCTGTGTTCTATAGATGTATTTTTCAGTAGTTTTTGTTTTTATTGTTACTTAGTTTCCCATAATGCCCCACCCCACCCCCGTAAATGTAAATGGTCTGACATTAAGGGTCTTGGGGAAAAAAAAATTCTATGACATAACCATACTTGTTTTTAACTAACTTATTGTTCATTATTTTCTGGAGCCTGTTGGTGACTAAACATGTAAACGAGGAGGAAATTGGAAAAGTAGCCTCCTCCCCCACCCAGTGAGCAAAGCTAATGAGAACCAGGTTGCTGGTAGCGATATGGTCAGTCTCACTGTGAACCAGTTCACCTTGTTAACATCTAATAGGCCTGTAGTTGCTCTGAAAGCAGCCCTCAGATATGCTCTAGGAGAAACTTTAGAGTAGTGAGCCCTGCTAATAAAAACGCAGAACCCAAGTTCCAGCTCCTGGCGTGTTCATTGACCTCTCTGATGCTGTTTTGAGAACCAGCACGCCTTGCGCATGCATTGTTTCAACACGCCTGAACTGTCTCCAAGTCGTCCCTTCACAATGTCAATACATTTTACACTCTGTGGTCAAGAGGTGTGGTGTCTTTCTTTGTGTTTTGGACAGAACTGTGGCTGGGTGGGCTTATAGCTAGAGGTCACTCGACTGGTTCAGAATGTGTGCACTCCCGAAGGAGAGTCTTAGGACTATGGGCATGGATGGGCATTTGTGCTCTGAAAAGAAACCCTAGCAAGCATGTTTCAGACACCTTCTAAGGTGTTTAAGCACAGATTCTGCCACCGTCATTCCCACCCTTAGGTGCACAACAGGAAATGTGAATATTCTGATAATTTGTTGAAGGCCGCACAGCTAATGAGAGGCACAGGGTTAAACTAGGCCTTTTAATCCAGAGCCTAGGCTTTAACTCACCAGGGCTTCCCAGGCTTTTGTACCCTTGCAGATAGCTTGGGGAATCTTGTTTCCCTGAAGATTTTCAACCTGCAAGACTGGCGTGGGGCCTCTGTGATGCTGGGGTCCTGGATCCATTTTAGACTCCAGGCATGCTGGTCATATTTGTACCTACAGATTTTCATTGGTGGAAGTGACTGAGAATTACACTCAGGAGAGACAGCACCGTTGAAAGAGATCTTACATTTCTCAGAGAAGTGGACAGAACATAGTCATGAGGACCAGAGGGAATCAGTAGGTACAGGAGGCAGAAGCTGAAGAGAAACAGAGGCCCTACCCCATAGGAAGGCTTCTTTGGGAAAGGCATGGCAAGGCAAACATTAATCACTAATTCCCGGGGCCTGGGGTGGTCCTCAGGTGCCCTGAAATGATTAGAACAGGAGAAATGCCACGTGGGAGTCAGGCAATGGAGAGGGCCAGTGGAACAGACTAGGAATTAGTTGGGGCATGTATGAAAGGTGTCCCCTGCACCTTCACTCTCTGCAGGCCTGTCTAGCTTTGGGAGGGCTTGCCTCTCACCGGCCAGCCAGATTCTTAGGATATTAAAATATCTAACAGAAAATGTTATAATGTGATGAATATACCTCTGCAATACTGTCCCATTCATTCCCTTAGCACTGTCTTCCCCTGGCCGCCATAACTGTAGCTGACAGTAGCAATGTTTATATTCCAACCATCTATGGTCAGGGGTTATGTTGTCCCCTCTAGCCAGTTACTTGTTCTCGATGGCCTGTACAGGTAACAGGTTGAAAAACTCAAAAAAAGGAATTAAATTTTATGCCATATGGAAACGATGGGAACTTTAAATTTCTGTGTCCATAAATAAAGCTTTAAGGGACCATGGTCATGCTAGCCATTTATGCGTTTCTCTTGTTTTCTGCTGCAATCACAATGTTATAGTTGGGCAGAGACCATATGGCTCCAAAGCCACATATTTACACTCTGTCCCTTTATGGAAAGTGTACTTGATCTAAGTAGTTCTTTTCATTCACGTTTTCAAAACTGGTACCCTTGTGACATGAGATACCTAAATATGGCCTCTGATCTTATTTTTTCTAACGTGGCCTTATGACTAGAAATGTGATTCTAAGGCAGTTTAAAGAGGTTTCCTGTTCTGTTTTACTATCCGGGTGAGCCAGAGGTTTAAACCATGTGGAAACTTTTATGGGCTCTACTGAGTATTTCTCCCTTTTGTGCCACGTGTGTATGTGGCCTTCCCAGGAGTTTAGTAGATACATGTATGACCTGTATGGCTGGCTAGAAGCCCACGTACAGGCAAGCGTGAACAGCACCAGGCGGCATCAGTAGTTGTGTTGAGGCATGCCCGCCACACATTCCAAACCTACAGGGCTTTGAGCTCGGGCCTGGCTGGGGTCTGGCCAAAGATGGATGTGGGTAGATAACAGGGGAGTGTATGTCCCTACTTGAAATAACCCCTTGCTTTTGAGGGCACGCTCAGTTCGCCAGGGGTTGGCCCATGTCTAACAAAGATACCGTAATTAAACCTGTTGTCGCCTTTGGCTTGGAACCTCTGCTACTTCCAAGTCTAGCCCTGTCCTAGCACCCTTTCTCTTTGGGCACATTTCTGCTGTTGCCCTGCTCCAGGTGAGGACTCCATCCATAGAAGTTCAGCTGCTCAGCTAGATATGGAGCTGTAGACTATGAGTGGCCTCCACAGTTCACGGGTGGGTTTTGTTTCACCCGTGCTTCTCAATACAAAGCAACACTCACCTCGCTAGTCTAAGGGCAGGACACTGCCAGACCGAGAATAAAGCAGTTTAGGGCAATTTTCTGCTATAGCTAAGGGTTGGTTCAGAGGAGTTCCTGAATAAGAACGTGGTCAGTGACTACTGACTAACCGTAAAACTCAAAGATATGAAGTGGGGAAGCCATGGACTTTATCTGCCCTGCGGAAGGTTGAAAGGCAAAGCTTGTTTTGTTTTGTTTGTTTTGTGTGTGTGTGTGTGTGTGTGTGTGTGTGTGCGCGCGCGCGCGGTTAGATGACTGAAAATTGCCTCTGTTCTCTGCTTCATGTAGTCAAGGTCACTTGACTCTCTACTCAGTGCTGACAAGGATTTTGGGACTGAAGACTTCTGTCTCCAAGCCATGTGGTTTAGAAACTCAAAGTTGCAGACTGCCTCAGTGTGAAATAAAATACTCCAATTCTGTACCTAAGACCCAAGGCCTTTCAGAGGATTATTTACCTCTCCCTCCCTCCCTTCTTCCCTCCCTCCCTCTCTTCCTTTCTCTTTCCCTCCCTCCTTCTCATTCACTTAATTCACTGAAGAAATTCCCAGGCAGCTAATTCCCTTTTAGTACTAGTAGTCATGGCAGGCCTCATTTCTACGCTCAGCGAGCCTCTGTCTTCTCACTATGCAAGCATGTCATCAGTCTTAGGATCTTGTCATCTGTGTGAGCTGTCCCCCTCAGCACTGGTAGAGAAAAATCTGGAGATCCTGAGTGTACTGTAGGAGATGTACCCCTCATGAGACACCCAACTTGCCGTCTACCTAAGCCAGGCTTTGCTTTCGTTCCCTTCCCACCCCGGTGCTTGGGGAAATGCAAGTGTGAAATCATTTGTCTCCTGATGAATCACTGTGGGAAAGTGAGTTTAGCAGAGTGCGTTGTCAATTCACCTGAGACGAAGTGGTTGGAGGACAGGCATCATGTTTTGTTTCTTCTCAAGTGATTAGGACTCCTAAGTGCAGATGGCTGGTGATGTGGAGATAACGTGTGCTCGGTAAACATACTCATGAGCAAGACAATGAGTAGCCTGGTTATCATCCAGGAGTCGCAGATTTCATATTCTTTAGTTAAATAATTAACATATCTGCGCTTGAGAAATTAAATAAATCAAAGCGACTCTAATAGAACTATCGTGGGTGGCACTGCCTCTACAGAGACCAGCAAAGAAAATCCAAGTTAGTGTGTGTGTTTTTCACATTGTTAAGCTGGGTTTTTTTCTAATTTTATTTAACTTTATTTTATGTGCATCGGTGTGAAGGTATCCGATGCCCTGCAACTGGAGTTACAGACAGTTGTGAGCTGCCACGTGGGTGCTGGGAAATGAACCTGGGTCCTCTGGAAGAACAGCCAGTGCTCTTAACTGCTGAGCCATCTCTCCAGCCCATAAATGGTTAAATTGTTAATCCTCCCCGGTAGTTTTTGGTAGATGACTTTAAGTCTGCCCTTAACAGTAATATAAAAACCCAGCAAAGTGATTGACATGACTTAGGGACATGGGATAAGTGTGGAACACCTCCTAGGAAAGCACCAGAGCAGGACTGGGGACTAATTAGTGGCCCCCACTCCAGCCAGGTTTCTGGGTTTCTAGGGAAGTTCCCCTCTGTGACCCTCAGGATCTTCTTTGTGAGTTATGGATCTGGACTAACGAAAGCAGAATGGACTGTTGAGGGCCTAAAGGTCTTTAGTATTAGAACTCACTTTCTTGGCTCGCCCAATTCAAAGACGAATTAGCAAGTAGATGCAGCATCCTGTTTGTATACTGCTGTCTTCTCTGCTTGACCCCTTTGTGTTTTGTTTAAGTGTGTTTATAGAGGGAAAGGGAGAGAGGCTAATTGCTGTGACTAGGGTAGCAGACAAAGGCCAGGCAGAATCTACCTTCACCCCTCCAGCTGCATGCCACGAAATAAGATAAGACTCTTCATAGAAAAGAGTGGTCATTACCCAGCCCAGCAATTGAAAATGGGCTTATGCAAGACCCAATATAATAACTTCAAGATGCTAGACTGGGAAAGCCCAAGGACTCTGCAAATGACTCTGTTGTCATGTGTGCATCTTTGTCCCAGCAGCTGTTAGAATGGTGCTTGCTAATCTAGATGTATAGGTAAACATCCTAAAGTGCAGCTGTTAGAATGGTGCTTGCTAATCTAGATGTATAGGTAAACATCCTAAAGTGCCTAGTCATTTGCAAAAAGACTTTCTTTGGCTTACTAAGATCTAGAGAAGTGATGATCCCTGTCCTGTCCTGAATTTGTCACCACCCTTGTGGGGACACGAGATGGTTTCCTTTGAAGGCTGTCCAGATGGAGATGCGGTGTTGAAAATGACCCGTGTGCTAGACAAAGTCCTATTATCTAAGGAAATCAGAAAGGGGACACACCATCCCTGGAGAATAAAGACCTTTCCTTGTGGGGAAGTACTCCGTGAATTGTAACCTAGGTAGGACTCAGTAACCGAGAATAGATGAAGGTGGAGAGAGACAAACCCAGTCCCCCAGACGGATGTGTAAATAGCAGAGCAGAGAGCTTTGTGTGAGCGAGTAAGAGAGCTTGGGAAGAGGTGTCAGATTCAGGATATCTGAGCATCTGAAATAGTCAAACTAGTTTCAGACCTGATGAGAAAACAACGAGGCCAAGAAACCGGTTCTCCGGGGAACTCAGAAACTATTTGCTATTAAATTAGGTATTGGGTGAGAGAGTAGACTAGGTAACGCAGAGACCTGTTTTCAGCTGTGGTAGCTTTACTGACCTGACCCCATGAGTTCTAGAAAATAGGCATCAGTTGCTGCTTTACCTATCCAAAAACTAAGAAGGCCACTGTGAAGGGCAAAGAGGAGCTGGGACCAGAATGACCCAGAGAGCTCTCAGCCTCCCCCATTTCCATGGGGTACAGGGTGCCTTTGAAAACACCACCTTTCTCAGGAGCTAGGGTCCTGGAAACTGGCCGCCCAAGCTCGCGACTTTCAGGTTCTTGTCTCATGAATTTAAAGGCCGAAATCTGCAGACCAGAGAAGGTAAGTTTTAGAGAAAAGTTTGTTATGGATTCATAGATGGGCGCTTAAGAGGGAGAAAGAGTCGTGATGTTTGAGTTAGGCGTGGGCGTGATCCACGTGGAGGACCAGGAGCCATTTGACGGGAACGGGAGCTTCAGAGAAAGAGTTAGGAAGCCCAGAGAATAAGCAGTTATGCTTTGGCTGATCAGCACCTGAAAGAGATAGAAGGGAATGAACACAAAGGGGAAGGTTAAGCCTGTCTGACTCAGAACCCCAGAATGGGGTGGGCGGGGGAGGGTCTTAACAGAACCCAGGGAGGCTCCTGGGGACTGTGCTAGTGGGCAGGGGTTCTGGGACGGAACAGTCCACTGCCCCGTAAAGGCCTTATTACTTCTTTTGTCTCTTTAGCATGGTTTAAGGAGGCTACATGATGGCCAGCACAGCTGGATTAACCGCAGGGGAGGAAGACAGTGATGGTTTCACCTTAAAGGAAATCCCATCCCTTTGGCTGGGAGGCTGCACGCTTCCCTTATGTTCTGATGTTCCTTTAACACCCTCAAAAGTTCCAGACTAGGAGATGTTTTCTTTCCTCCCAGCATGACTACATGCAATTGACAAGCCTGACGTGACTGCAGATAGCTGTGAATATGTCCTGACACAAAACTGGAACCTTGCTTTAAACGTCATGGGATTTGTGGTGGTGGTAGCAGCGGTGGCCAGGGTGGCGGTGATAGTGTGTGTACGCTTATACAGGCCAGAGGAAACCTCAGCTGTCATTCCTTAGGCATCACCCATATTATATTGCTTTTGAAAAAAAGTCTGTCAACTGGACTGGAGCTCCTCAGCTTGCAAGAAATGCCCAGAGATTTTCGTTCTCCACCTCCCTCGCACTAGGATTACAGTTGTGGCCACCATGTTTGTTTTTCAAACACGGGTTCTAAGGATCCCGTGCTTACAGGACAAACAAATTTCTGACTGAGCTGTCACCTCAGCCTACTGTTTTTCTATTTTTTTGAAATTTGGTTCTGTAGTTTTCAAGAGTAAACTTAATAGATAACAAAGAGAGCATGCTGCCATGACAATGGGCTGGGCACTCTGCGAGGGTATTCCTACACAATCAGTCACAATCAGCCAAAGAGAGCATGCTGCCATGACAATGGGCTGGGACTCTGCGAGGGTATTCCTACACAATCAGTCACAATCAGTCAAAGAGAGCATGCTGCCATGACAATGGGCTGGGCACTCTGCGAGGGTATTCCTACACAATCATCAGTCACAGAGATGAATCCAATCCTGTTGTGATAGCCAGCTGTAGGGTGGAATAAGTGTGCTATTAGCTTGGCCTGGAAGTTTTATAGTGAAGAGTGCAGGTCTGTCCCCAAAATACCCCTCCTCACAGAATGCCCGTATTTAGAGAGTTCAGCACATGCAAAGAGTTCTTTAATCTTTCTCATTAGTCTTTCAGACAACACTGTCAATGTTCTAAACCGGTTGTTACACATGAGGAGATAAAATTATAAAAGACCCAGTGAAGTGTAATAACTAGCCTTAGGGACACCATAGCAAGATTCAAAGACAGAGATCAGAATAAAAAGTTAAAATCAAGTTCCTTTAGTAAATAACAGAACCTTTCCCTCCTAGAGGCCTGTGGCCCCAGAGGAACAAGACTTACATCCCATTGCCCTTTTCTCTCTTCCATATTCCCCTTTGCTCCAACCCACACAAATGGTCAGCGATAGCCTGGGCGTCCTGCTCAGCCGATACTGCTTTCTATGGCTGTGATAGAACACCGTGAGCAAAAGCAGCTTGGGAAGGAAAGGGTTTCCTTGGCTTACAGGTTACACTCTATCCTTGAGGGGAACCAATGCAGAAACTCAGGACAGGAACCTGGAGGCAGGAACTGAAACAGAGGCCACGGAGCAGTGTTACTTACTGGCTTACTCCCTAGCAAACTCTCTTAATAATCCCAGGACCACTTGCCTAGGGATGGTGCTGCCCACAGTTGGCGCAGCCCTCCCATATTAATTAACAGTCAAAACAATACCCACAGACTAACCTAATGACATAGACTAATGACAGCTCTCAGGTCTGAGAATTTTTCATCTTAATAAATAATCTAAATTGCTCTGCCAAATCACGAAGTTATCCTTGATTAGTCTCTCATCACCTGTCCTGAAGACTGCATCTTCAACTCTTTCTGGAAACAAACCACTGCCCACCACAGCCACAACTCTCATCAGGTCAAGACACCCTCATCTTCTGTTGGGTTCTCATAGCAGCTGCCCAGACTCTGACTTCTTATGGCCTAGTAACCACATAATGGTGGTTATCATCGGAGCAGAGTTCTTTTACGTTGCTAATACCATTGCCCATATTCTGATGATGGTTTATTATCCTCCAGGGTGGAATACAAGGTCTTATGAGGCCTAAACCTGTTTTGTCTCCATCCTCACCTTCTTTCTTGTGGTTCCTCCCTGTGATCATTCATATCTAAGATCCCATCACCTAGCGGGAGCTCTTCCCATTGCCTGGGCTTGAGACACCCTTCCCAGGACAGCATCATCCTGGATTTCCGTCTGCCGTCAGCTCTCTGCTCAAAAGTCTCCTCCATGCAGCCTTCGGGTCCCTTGTCCATCAGCTGATAGCTCCTCAGCACCTGTGTTGCTTTAGAGTAAGAAGATGAACTGTTATGACTGCATGATTCTGTTCTCTACTAAATTCCGTTTAATGAAGGTATTTTAAAAATGATTGTTTTGGGTTCAGCTGCAATGAGATAGGTTTCCTGGTGACATTTTCATACTCATGTAATTATATTTTGTGATTATTGGCACCCAAAGTGCTGTCTCTCCTGCCCCATCTTGTCTTCTTGCTGGTCCCCATTCTCCCGCCTAAATAGTCCTGCTTCTCTCTTCTTGACACAGAGCGCCAGTGACTGATTCCTCTGTCTCCCACCCCTCTCCATTAGATCTTTTCCTCCCAATTAGATCTCTCTCCTCTCTCCCTCCCCTCCACATTAGATCTTTCCCTCCTCCCTCCTTCCTTTCCCCCTCCCCATCTCTCTATTCCCTCCCCCACTGAATGGCTCTCGCCTCTCTCTCCCCTCCCAGGTAGCTCTCACAACCTCTTTAATAACCATCTTTCTGTTTAGACATGTCTATACAGTATGCATTTACATGTTTATATCTGTACAAATTTAAAAACAGATTCTTCATTGAAAGAAAATAATGTTTTTTTTCTAAATTTGGGTTATTTTAACATAATGATTTCTTATTTTAACTTTTTTTTCTATTTCTGGCTTATTTTATTAAAGTGATTTCATTACAGAAAAAAGTTTTATTACGTATATACCACACTTTCATTGTCCCTTGATTTATGGATGGACTGGTTCCATAGCTCTTAAATTTCTGATTAATTTCATTTACTTCAACTTTCCTACGAAATGGAAACCATAATTATCTTTACTTAAGAAGTAAAGAAACAATGGCTTAGATATATTAAATTTGCTTAAGGTCACAAAGCTGCTAAGTGGCAGAACTCAGATTTATCTGACTCTGACCCCTGAAATCATGATTTTGCTTGCTATATAATTTTCTCTCCATTAGGAACATTTCAAGTGCACACTAAAAATTGATTTTGGCAATTTTAAAAATAAGTATTTACATCACTCCATGAGCAAATAATTCCGATGGCATCATAGTAGTTAGGAGATTTGCAAGCTTGCTGGGTGACAGTCCCTACTGGGGGGAGACTAATGAGTTAGTGCCCACCTGGATAAGGATGTTTAATGAGGGGACAGGCTTCTGGCTCTGCCCTTGCCTTGCTCTCATTTTTCTCTCTTATTAATCAGGACAAGGATTGGACAGGTCACAAACTGATATATCAATATTGGAAAAAAGTTTCCTTTTGGACAATAATGGACAAAACAAGATTAAGAGCTTAAGCCTGATAGACAGAAGTTAAAGCTTCAGGTTAGGCTCAAAACCCAATGCTGTTGATTTAAGAGGAGAAAAACCAGGCTCTGAATCTCCATGTAAGGGAGCCTGGTTGTTTTAACTGATTGCTTTCTTCACGTGGACCCCTTGGGATGACACCACACCTGCATTTTCAGCAAACATTTCAGTCTCAGTAAAGAGAACAGACAGACAAAGCCTGACTCGGCTTGAGAAGGTCAGTTGACAGATGTCTGTATTATGGCGGCCTCCTGTTTTCAGTTTTGAGTATCAGGCTCTGAGAGGACATTGACTTTAGAGTAGTGAGAAGATGGTAAATCATGTGACTCAAAAAACGTGTGAGAAATTCTAGACGCAGAGCTGTCGAGACTCACAGCTTGGTGGGCAGTTAACTCTGCGTGTGAAAAGGCAAGATAGGTACCAGAAAACAAATTAGAAAGAGGCAGATTTCAAGGCAATGCCAAAAGTTTCCTAATCAACAAATATATTCTTCATCCCTAATGATGGAAGATATACCAGTAGATAGCAGCAGCCACACCCTTCTCCCTAATAATCATTGACATATGGAGGGATTTGTTCAGTTATGGATGTTGATTTGCTTAATTATAATCATTGGCATTGCTCTGTGATGGAGGAGGGTCATCTGTCTATGTGTTACTTTCATTGGTTAATAA
>LOJH01030974.1:5566-16651 GCA_001685095.1 Ellobius talpinus | reverse complement strand
CCCGTGTCTCTGCTGGGTCATGAGGACTGCACCCGTGTCCCTTCTGGGTCATGAGGACTGCACCCATGTCCCTGCTGGGTCACGAGGACTGAACCCGTGTCCCTGCTGGGTCATGAGGACTGCACCTGTGTCCTGGGTCACAAGGACTGCACCCGTGTCCCTTCTGGGTCATGAGGACTGCACCCGTGTCCCTGCTGGGTCATGAGGACTGCACCCATGTCACTGCTGGGTCATGAGGCTTGCACCTGTGTCCCTGCTGGGTCATGAGGACTGCACCCGTGTCTCTGCTGGGTCATGAGGTCTGCACCTGTGTCCCTGCTGGGTCATGAGGACTGCACCCGTGTCCTGGGTCATGAGGACTGCACCCGTGTCCCTGCTGGGTCATGAGGCCTGCACCCGTGTCCCTGCTGGGTCATGAGGACTGCACCCGTGTCCCTTCTGGGTCACGAGGACTGCACCCGTGTCCCTGCTGGGTCACGAGGACTGCACCCATGTCCTGGGTCACGAGGAATGCACCCGTGTCCTGGGTCACGAGGACTGCACCCGTGTCCCTGCTGGGTTATGAGGACTGCACCCGTGTCCCTGCTGGGTCACGAGGACTGAACCCGTGTCCCTGCTGGGTCATGAGGACTGCACCTGTGTCCTGGGTCACGAGGACTGCACCCGTGTCCCTTCTGGGTTATGAGGACTGCACCCGTGTCCCTGCTGGGTCATGAGGACTGCACCTGTGTCCCTGCTGGGTCATGAGGACTGAACCCGTGTCCCTGCTGGGTCATGAGGACTGCACCTGTTTCCTGGGTCACGAGGACTGTACCCGTGTCCCTTCTGGGTCACAAGGACTGCACCCATGTCCCTGCTGGGTCATGTGCACTGCACCCGTGTCCCTGCTGGGTCATGTGGACTGCACCTGTGTCTCTGCTGGGCCATTTTCTCTTCTTTCTGCAGAAGCATCTCTCTTGTCTCCTCAGCTCTACGAAGCAGCTCTTGCTTCTGGTACCAAGCCTCATCCTCAGCTCTCTGTTCATCGACTTCAGCTTGCATATTTTCAACTGTCTGCCTGAAGTAGACAATATTTATTATTATAAAAATACAAACAAGAAAGTGAAGTAATTTAATTCAAAACAACCAAGATATAAAATATAGGACCTCCTGAAAGTTCACTACGTGGTTTTATTTTCAGATACAGGAGGAACTGGGCATCTTTGAAGACACCTCTAGCCTTCAAATTTGGATTTTATGCACATACTTTAGAATTCAAACTGACTTCTCATTAAAAGCTTTTACTTGGGGTTGGAGAAAAGGCTCAGAGGTTGAGATTGTGTGCTGCTCTTGCAGAGGACCAGGTTCGATTTCTAGCACCCATAACCAACTGTAACTACAGGGGACCTGTCATCCTCTGGTCTCAATGGGCACCTGCACACACACAGTGCCCACAAGCCCATGCGGGGACACATACATGCACATAAATAAAAATAATGTGAAGAAAAAAGCCTTTCTTATTTACAATGTCTCATTTATATCAAAATAGCTACATGATTACCTCTCTCTCAAGAAATCCAATTCATCATTCCTGATCCTTTCTCGTTCCTGTGTCTGATAGTCCACAATAAACTTTGGATATTGATTAAATATGGGATATTGCCCTTTGGTCAATGCAACAAAAGCATCCAGCATGCTTCTTGGATGAATATCAGCAGGCGTAGTCTCCATGAGACGATAAACTTCTCTAATTACAACATTTATGTCCAGGTTATTCCGATGGTGAAAAAAATACTGTAAGAAAACTTGATGTTTAAATCAGAGTTTACTCAGTAAAGCTCACTACTACGCAGGAATAGTAAGAACGAGGACACCATGAGACGCAGAGACGCACATTCAAAGGGGCAAGAGAAACAGAGCAATTGACCTTAAGGAAACTGGGGAAAACACTAGCTGGGTGAGGCCTGAGCTTTGAAGCCAGAGTCCTGGGAGCACAGAGAGGGGAGGGGAGGCTCTCTGCCACTGTGTAACAGTTTAGGCTAGTGCAGAATTTGCTACAAAGCCCAAATTAGCCTCAAACTTGTGATTCTCCTGCCTCAGCCTCCTAGTGTTGATATCACAGGTCACACACCTATAATTCTAGCACTTAGGAGGCAAAGGCAGAGGACTGCTGTGAGTTCCAGGCTGGCCTGTGCTACAGAGTGAGCTTGAAGCCAGCCTGGGCTACATAACAAGCCATTGTCTCAAAAATCCGAAACTGGCTGCGCACAGTAAAACTCTCAAGTTCTATCTATACACATTTGCAGACAAATACAGACCAAAGGAGCCATGCATGAGATCATTCAAAGAACAAGCAACAATCAAGTGTTAAATGCTCTTTACAAAGGAGAAAACAGCACAGTTATAACTACCTGCTTGTCAATAATCACGAGGTCGGGGATGTGGTCCAGCATTTTATCTATTATATTTCCACCACCTAACATCAATGCCCAACCCTGTAGGCTCTCAGTAAAGAATGTACTTCTGGGCTGGAGAGATGGCTCAGTGGTTAAGAGCACTGCATGCTCTTCTAAAGGTCCTGAGTTCAATTTCCAGCAACCACATGATGGCTCACAACCATCTGTAATGAGATCTCGTGCCCTCTTCTGGCCTGAAGGCATGCTTGCAGAAAGAATACTGTATACACAACAAATATATCTATAAAAAATGTACTTCTTAGCATAAACAAATGAGATTTGAGAACTTCTTGTTTGAGGCTTGTTGTTGACTCGGTGGGTGATAGGACGGAACCCAGGGCCTTGTGTGTGCTAGGCGAGCACTCTACCACTGACTATATTTCCAGCCTAGAGAACCTTCTCCATGGATGGGTATTTACCTCAATATCATCCTTAAGAGTAGAGTTGAGCAAAGGTGCTCTAGAACACGTATTGTAGGCCACCACGGTCATCAGGAGGAAGGAAGGGTGATTGGAGAAGACATTATCAAACAAGCGGAGCCACTCCTCTCTTGTCAGCACTTCTGAGAACACAGTTTCAAGGAGAGGCCAGGCGTACAGCTAAAGCAAACAAGAAATGGTGGATACCACACTGATAATCTAAGAGTCAAAAGAGTCAATGGAAATTTAAATTATGCAGTAAATATATTCAGTGTTTAATTATGAAAAGAACTTTGTGAATTTGGGCAACAGGTCTGCTTTACCCCAGGCCAGAGATCAACCCAGGGCCTTGTGCACACAAGGGAAGTGCTCTACCACTGAACCGCACCCTCAGCAACTATCTGGACTCTCTTCATAGACTTTCAGGAAGGCAACTTAATAAAAAAGAATGGCGAATTGTTAAAAAATATAGACTGCGGCCAGACAGCTCAGCAGGCACAGTTGTTGGCCATCAAGCTAAATAACCCAAGTGTAAGTCCTGCACACATGCCCACAAACACACACACAAATAATCTAAAAATAAAAATTACAAAGTAGAATATATCTTTCATTATTCATTGGGGAAAATACTGCTTTATCCATAGCAAAGTCAATCCTGGCTCTCACAATAGAGATGTCATTCTAAAGTCCTTCTGTTTCTTACCTGGGAAGTTACATCTTGCTCTATAAAGTGCTGCAGCAGTTCCTTGTCATGAAATGCCAAAACATTTTCTATCATGCTAAGAATATTGATGGGAGGGTTAGGAAAGTACTCAAACCAATGTTGACACCAATTGACTACAAAGGAAAAAAATAATCAGAAGTTTTGTCTTTAAATACTTTTATGTATTATAAAAGAATTTTTTGAGACAGTCTCACTGTGTGTGTATCTATGTATGTATGCATGTATGCATTCATATTCCCAGGCTAGTCTCAAACTTCTGATGCTCCTGTCTCAGCCAACCTAATGTTGGGATTACAGGCAACGGCACTGGAACTTTTTATCTCTAGTTCTGTGGGTTGGACACAGGGGCCTTATACATGCTAGGCAAAGCTACCACTAAACTGTACCCCAGACTATTTACTCATTCATTTATTTAGTTAGTTATAGGTTCTAAGGCAGGCCTTGCACTTGTGGTCCACCTGCCCCAGCCTCTGGATCGCAGCCCTGTTCCACCAGCCCCAGTGAAATATTTTTTTTATTTTGCTCTTCAATATGCTCATGAATAAAGAAGAGAAAATATCTTTTTAGTTTCTAGAACATGAAACTCCATGGTATTAATATAGTAACTTGGGCATAAAGAGAATTTGCCAATTTCTTCAGAGCAGTCGTTGAAAATGTGTCAATAAAAACACGTGTAGACACACACACACACACACACACACACACACTTCCAAACCATTCCTAATCCAACATGTTGGGCTTTCTGTTTCCTACTGACTCCTGTATTTTCAGTCTTTGATTAACAAAGGGCTATGTGTTTGGTTACCCTTATTGTCAACTTGACAGGACTTAAAATCACCCAGGAGACAAACTTCTGGGTATGTCTGTGAGGACATCTCCAGAGAGGTCTCGATGAGATGAGGAGAGCCACCATCAGCAGTGGCTCTGGTTCATGATGGGGCCCTAGGAGGCATAGGGAGAGCGTGTGATGCATCGGCACCAGGTACTTCCTGCTGCAGCCTGTGGACACTCTGCTGCCGTGACTCCCCTCCCATGATGGACCATGAGCCGTCAGCGATTTAAGCTGTGTTCCTTGATGTTATGACCGCCTATCTCAAACCAACAGCCGAGGTTTCAACAGCAGAGCATTATACAGTCTATGAGGACCTTCTAATTCTAGAACTCTATTACTTCATTTATTGCCATACATTGAAATCTGAGCTAATAATTAAGTCAGAAACAAGATCTCGCCAAGGTTTCCACCTCTTTAACTGCTGCTGTGGGAATGACACATGCAGTGAATTACCGGAGCAGACTGCCCTGACTAGCCTGAGAACGTGGGTCCTCTGCGCTTCGGCCTCATCTCTAGAAAGGGAATAGCCTTAGCCATTGCACAGGGTGGCTACGAGGGGAAAATGAGCAAACAAAAGTCCAACACCGAGAACAACACATCATACAAATTGCTCGACTTTAGGAGCCTCAGATGTGGGGGCGAGGGCAGCAGCCAGCATCTGGGCATTAACCAGCAGGCCCTGTGTGCAAAGGGCTCCACTGGACAGCGGTTCTATGAAAACAACCAATCCCCACCTAGTGCGAGACCTGCTTCTTTCTAACTGAGTCCAGCCCGCAACAATAGTGTCTAAAAACTCCAACTCTCCACGTATAAGTGACTGACGTGTTTATTTCTGCTCTAAACTTGACTGTTTCATACTTCTTGACTCAAAAATAAAGAGCTCTAGGTTCCCTAAGGGTGGCAAAGGTGCCAAGACACCATGAAGGTTTGGTTCTGCAGTCATGAGTACTTACTTATGAGAGTAGCAACAACTTCAAAACAGATGAGCTGATTGTTCTGGAATAATTTTACAAATGGAAAAGCCAAGAGTGGAAGATACGGTGTATCACTGAAGATCGCAGACCAGTGAGCTAACGCAGACAGGGTTCTGGAAATGAGAAAAGGAAATAAAAACTAGAAAGGGATAGCATTATTAAATGTCTGAGTAATTGATTTGGATTTGGTGGAGACTTTCTCTTATCCCCATCAGATAGTTCCCCTCTTCAGAAGCACTGGGTGGCGGCGGCGCACACCTTGATTCCAGCAATGGAGAGGCAGAAGCAGGCAGATCTCTGAGAATTCAAAGCCAGTCTGGTTTACATTGTGAAGTCCAGGCCAGCCAGGGATACAAGGTGAAACCCCATCAAAATCAAACCAAGACCCAGAACCCAATCTACCCTTATCACCAACAAAAGAACTTAACCCCATACAAATGGTGGTATTACATAAATATGTGTTCTGTGCCTGAAGTTTTCAGTTAATACTTGAAACGTTTACATCAGTATATGTAGCATAAATATCTTTATGATGTTTTCTTGGTGCCTATGAGAACTTTGTGCTGAGGAATCTCATTTATTTAAATAAGGTTCCTGTCATTGGGCCTTAGGGTCTTTCTGCTTTTCTAAACAATGCTGCACTGAGTACCATTACAGATGCCTCCTTTTTCACGAGGGAAAACAGGCGGGTTCAGCACATAAGATATGCACAACTGTAATTTCAGTAGCCACCGCCACACAACCCTCTACGGAATGTCTGTGTACACTGCCACTGCCACTGTGAAGGGATCTCTGTTTTCTCAAGGCTCCTCACAGCCTTGTCAACATTGTGTGAAGGATATTCTTGGTTGTCAACTTGGCTATATCTGGAAATAACTAAAATGGGAGTGGCTGGGCACACCTGTGAGGGATTTTTCCTTAATTAATTCATTTGAAGTGGGACAACCTACCCTTAATCTCTGAGGTGGGCAGACCCACCTTTGACCTGGGCCCCACCTTTGGCAGCAGTGTATATAAAGGACAAGGAAGAAGGAAGCGTGTTCTCTTTGCTTGCCTTTACTCTCGCTTGCAAGCTCGTTCTTTCATAGGCATTACAGCCTTTAAGACTCTGGCGCATACTGAAGATCAGCTAAGAATCCAGCCTCGTGGACTGAACAAGTACTGGATCCTTGGACTTCCCGCTGGTAGACAGGTGGACATCATTGGACTAGGTGGACAACAGATTTTAAGCCATTCTAATAAATCCCCTTTCTGAATTCAGACTCATACACATTTCTGCCAAACTTTATCTTATTTTGAAATTTATTATTATTATTATTTTCGTTTTTTGAGACAGGGCTTGAGTAGCCCTGGCTGTCCTAGAACTCACTTTGTAGCTATCTATTGCACAGGGTGGCTACAATGGAAAATTAGCAAACAAGTGAAATGCCAATCCTCTCATGACCCAGTCCACTGGAAAGGCCTATGTTTAAATCTAAGTTTATAATGTATAAACTTATTATTTGGGGCACTCTAAGATAATTAATTTGCTATTTTGAAGACTGGCTAAAAAAAAAGTTGATGATGGGAACCTTGTCTTTCTTTGTACATATGTTTTACATGTGTGTGAGGGAGCCCAAGTGCCCGTGAGAGGAGACCAGATGACAATCTCAGCTATGGTCCTCAGGTGTCCTTCACTTTTTGTTTGAGACAGTGTCTCTTCTGGACCTGGAACTTCACTGATGGAGCCAGACTAATTAGTGGGTTACTGAGCTGCCAGGGACCTGCCTGTCTCTCTCTGTTTTACCATCACTGGGAATGTAAATATGCACACTGTCTCCAGATTTTTGTGGGGGTTCTGGGGACTGAACTCGGATCCTTGGGCAAGTGCTTTATGAACTGAGCCATTTCCCCAACCCCTGGAAATTTTTCTTTATAGAAATTTCCCACAAAATAAAAGAGAAGGAATGACAGAGCGAGATAGTCAGTGTTTTGCTAATCTCTGGGATACGACAGATCTAGAAGATGATCACCAATGACCAGTACCACCTTCAAGAGAGAAACGACCAGGGACTGTAAGTCTCCTAACAGAAGCACACAAACCACCTATGATGTCTCCCAGTAAGCCCAATTAGAGAAAATTAATACCCCAACTCCCCCCCTTCAAGACAAGACAGGGTTTCTCTGTAGCTTTGGAGCCTGTCCTGGAACTGACGAGTGCTGGGATTAAAAGCGTGCGCCACCACAGCCTGGCAATGTTCTACCTCTTGTCAGGACCTTTCACGCATGATCAGTGGCGAGTACACCGTGGATAAAGAGAAATAGGGCAAACACTAGGAAGGCAATAAACCACCAAAATCCAGAAAATCTGTGGTAGAGTATGTAAGGTAATTCCTGGTTCTTCACCAAATACATTGCCAGGGAAACAAAGAGAACCTGTAGATTAAAAGAGGCTCCAGGGGATCTGTGTGGTAGCACATGCCCAGACTCCCAGCTCTCGTGAGGTAGGAGGGCTAAAGTTCCAGCACAGCTTAGGATACACAGACACTGCTTCCAAAAAGCCAAATAAACAATAAAATAGAAAAATAAGAGACTTCAAGGGGGTGGGGTTGATCAAACATTGTATGTGTAACTTGTTTGAATTCAGATTGGAACAAGTTTACCATAACATTTCCCACATCAGTCAGTAGTGGGGATGCTAATTGGGTATGCGGGTACAAGAGTGAGCCTTCTTGTCAATGACAATGGCAGTGCACATGCTCAGGTTAGAGGAACGGTGTCTCCAGCCTTGAAAGGCACACATGCAAACACTTAGCACACATGTGCATGCATGTCCAGGGAGGCAGCAGAGTGGCTGCTGTGGAGAGGGAGGAACACTGCAGTGGGAGGGTCCACGGCAGCTGCTGAAGCTAGCTCGGCACAGGCTGCTCTTTATGGTGACCTACTTTTACATAAGCTTGTGGTTTCTCATTAGAAACATGTAACTCTGAAGAAAGGTCTTGGATTTTAGAGACCAGAAGCAACTCCAGCTCTAACGAAAGTGACCGAATCACATTACCCAATCTCTCTATGCCTTAGTTTCTTTACCTGTAACGTAAATTAAATCCACATTTACCTAGCAATGAAGATGCTTGTGAAGATGCTTAGCCTTGTGATGTGACACAATGCCACCTACAAAGTCCACCATTGAAAACTGTGCAATACAGTGACTGAAAAGCAATCGTCCAATGTTTTACGTAAGCTCACAGCTTTGTGCTCTGCTCCATGCAGGGGTGGGCTGCAGCTGGACGTAAGGGCTTACAACTAGCATTTACCACGTGTCTACTACAAACCAGATGCTGCTGTAAACATTCCAAGTGACACGCTCTTCAAACACCCCAATAATCTCAGTGTTGGGTGATTAGCTCCCATTCTATTTCCTGCCAAAAATTCAAGGATGGGGGAGGAAAGACATATCCTTTATCAGTTATTAATTGATGGAATAAAGAGTCAGCACTAGGTCTTCTATCTTAAACCCCAAGCTCTTTCCACTACTTTGCGTTGTCCTTTAGATTACCGGAGAGAGTATGACTTTCTGGTACATAGCACAAACTAACATCCATACATGATGTGTGTATGTTTTGTTTTTAAAACAACCCTACATGTATGTAACATAACACAAACTAACATCCATACATGATGTGTATATGTTTTGTTTTTAAAACAGTCCTACATACCAGACAAGGGCCAAGCGATACTTTATAAGAAGGGGATTTGGAAAACGCGCAGTTCCTGGGTCCCATTGCCATGCATGGCTGCAGTGTGCTGAGCATACCTCTGCAATACTCTCAGGAGCTTTCTACTTTTGATGGGGTATTTCTTCTGAAGGTTGAGATAAGCCACATGAGTCCCCTTATCCAATAAGCTACTAAATGCAGTATGATTTTCAGGCAGTTGTAGTAAAGAGCGCCAAATAAACATTCTGAAACAAAAATTTAATTTTAAATAAACAAAAAAACCTGCTTTGAATAAAACTGACTTAGAATGAAAGAATCTGAGTTTTACCTGTATTTTGTTGGATATTCCCCATAGCCTTTCAATAAGATTTGCAAACGTTTTTTATTTAATCCTTCAGACAATTCATTCTACAAAAAGATTACATCAGTAAGTGACAGCTGTGCAACTGAAAACATGGCAGTCTAGTCCATGGTGACCAACAGACTTCAGAGCACACGCAGAGGATGGGCAGGGGGCACATGCTGGCAACTTAGCACTCAGAGAGTGGGCTGCAGGGTCATGAGTTTGAAGCCAGCCTGAGCTACAGGGAAGTTCCTCTTTCAAACAACCCAACAGAACTAAACATAATATATAGTAAGAAATATTCATGCCCCCAGACCTTCCATCCACGCTTCCTCTCTCCTGCCCCCCAAGTATAGCCATACACAGCATATGACATTCACTCATATTGCCCCCCTAACAAAGCACCAAGAAGGAAGACACCAACCAAGACACCTGGAATCTGCTTTATACATTCTTTCATACATGTAAGTTTTATAATTGAAATGCTCATAGAAAAAATTATTTAAATTAATGTGAAAAATAGCAAGTGTTGCTGAAGAGATGGGATAACTAGAACTCTCTCTCTACTGTGTTAGGAATATGAATTACTTCAACGGCTTAGGAAAACTGACAGTATTTACTAAACAAACCTATGGTATATCAAGAGCTAAGGTATGAGGCAGAACACATACTTAGTACATATGTGTAATGCAAAGATCTCTCCAATACTCACTCTCTCCAGCAAGGAGAGTATTGTCACTGAGGCAAAGGACAAAGCCTAGAAGGGAGTGGTAACATTCCATTCTTTAATGTGGGTACTGGTAGCCTGGGTGTATTCAGTTGCTGAAAATTTACTGTGTACTTTGCATGTGCATTTTACTGTCAATAAAAAAGTTCCTTGAAGATAATCTTAAACATTTCTATGAAAATTTATATTTTCTTTCTATTTCAAAATAATATATATGCTTTGCAGAAAAAACATTTAAAAAAGAACAGAAAAACCATTTTAGAAAAGAACATGGGGCAATAAGATAGCTCAGTGTTTTGGCAAAAGTGCTTGTTGCACGAGCTCGGTGACCTGAGTCTGACCCTTGCAACTCACAGTGGAAGGGGAGAACTGACTTGAAAGTTGTCCTGATCTCAACGAGTTCACATTCATGCGCACGCACACACACGCATGCACTCATGGACATGCTCACACTCATGCGCACATACATACACTTAATTTTAAAAAACAAAATGTTTTGAACTCTTTCTCCCAGAGTGACCCTACTATTGGCTGTGCAGTGACAGACTCTAGAGGGCCCGTGTAGAAAGTATGCTTCCTGTTTTTCCCGTTATAACCTTCTACAGCAGCACTAATAGAAATACAACACGAGTCACAAATGGCATCTAAAATTTTCTAACAAGAGCATTAATAAAAGCAGAGAGAAATAGGAAAAAAATCAATTTCATAATATAACTTATTTAACCCAACATAACCCACTTTAACACATAATCAATATAAAGTCAATTCATAAGATATTTTACATTCCAGGCTTTCATACTTTCTTACTGCGTGTGTTTTACACTTAAAGCATCTTTTAGAAACATTTATTTACTTAGCGTGTGCATATGTGAATACGTGAGTGCATTCCACAACACAGGTGAAGATCAAAGGACAATTGCCAGAGTTGGTTTTCTC
>LOJH01030973.1:0-16958 GCA_001685095.1 Ellobius talpinus | reverse complement strand
AAAAGATGAATATGGTATGAACTCACTTATTAGTGGATTCTAGCCACAAATAAAGGTCATTGATGATAACACTTTTTACCCTGTCCTTTTCCTTCTAGCTGGAATTCTCATCAGTAATTTGCTAAGTAAGAAGGACAGTTTTCCGTTAAGGGAAGAACTGAATTCAGTGCCTATTCCGGTTTCCAAGCTTTGTTTTCCGCAATTTCTGACAACTCATAAATGGAATTGATGCTGTGTCTCTCCTTAGAGGCTGTTAAAGGGAGGCAGTTGTGGATGTTTGATGCATTGGTATTACTGTGACTTCCCCTCTCTCAAATGTGTTGTACAGTCATGCAGTCAACAGTAAAATGTATAAGTGCACATAAACGATCCCTGTATTGTGAAAACTGCAGAGAAAGACAAGCAATTATGACAGGGAGAACATTAGGCATTGCTGTTTCACTTAGTTTCAGAGCCTCGGCTTTATTCCGTGTGTTGAACTCAATTTCCATATTACTCAGAAGACATTGATCATTACTAGCCTAAGTAAATATTCTTTTTGATTGTCTCAGCAGGCAATCTTCATGGTCATATTTTAACTCCTCCTGCAGGCAAAAGGGAAATTGATAGATATTTTGGCTGGTTTCTGCCATTATAAGACAGACCCAGCCAGGTGTGGAATAATAATAGCAGGTGGGAAAAAGCTTTGTAAATACTAATTTACATGGCAGAATAATTCAGTGGGTTCATCAGGTATTACCAGCCAAGGAATATAAAGGAAAAACAGTTGTTAAACCCATCCTAGGAGTGGGTACACTAAAGCTCAGAACACGAGGCACAGCTACATTCCCATGGCTAACCATAAGCTTATCAGTGAACTGAGCTGAACAGCATGATTTGATTCTCTCACTCATAGTCCTAGCATGAAATAATTAATTAATTGAGCTTATCCCCACTCTCTTTTTCTCAGCCTGTCTCTCTATAACCCCTTCCCTCATCCCCCATTTTAATAAAGGCTATTGACAATAGAAGAATGTAGAGAATTACAATTTTTTTTCAAAAATTATCATCAGCCCCAATTGCACTCTAGTACACCTGCCTCCTCCCTTATGTCTTACTACCTGTCTAAGTTCTCCAGAACACTGGGGCACTTTCCAAATTACTGCCTTGTCTTTGAATACACCATTTCCTAGATCCCTCTAAGTTCCTCTCCCCACCTTAGAGATGTCCCATGTTTACTTATATCCCCTCCAAAGTTTTATGCTGGTCACCCAGAACAGGCTGTCATGGATACCTTCTCCAGTTACTCACAGTGGACACCATGTCTTACAGTAAACTTTGAGATGCTAAGAGACAGACAAGAATCTCATGATCTTTCTTTTCTCTCTCTCTCCAAAGCATGTTTCAAGAAGTAGATTACATTTAGGGTTAACACAAAATTTCAAAAGAGTATTGATATTAACCATGGAAAATGCATAGATGCCAATACTTTATATATTATTCAAATAAGAGCATTTCACCATATGTCAGCTTTAATGCTAGGGAAAATTTCTCAGCTTTTCTGCTCACATGGTTAATATTTATTGAAAATCAAAAGTAGGTAGGCTTAAGATTTATATGTTTTAGTTGTTTAAGAATATTTTAAATAATAAATGCAATTTTCTTCTTTGCATAGCTTTAGGTTTTATAGAAACTTTAAAGCAGAAATTTGGAGTCAATTTGTTCTGCTTTCTTGTTTTTAATAACTAAGGTTTTGAAAAACAAAACAAGTGACTCACTTAGTAAATTCCACTCTCAAAGTAAGTAGTGATGAGAACAGAATCTAAATAAAGGCCTTTCTGAATGCATGACTTAGAAGTCACCTCACGTGACAGGATACAAATACAGTACAGCACTTACAGGCTATAGTGAAGAGTATACGCAAGGCATCACATTATCAGTCATGTTAAACCTCTGTATGGAAGAGTCTAGAGCGGTAATTACTGTCCTTTGTTAGAAGGGTGGATGTCTCTAATTTGTTACCACTGCAAATTTTTATGTCTATCTTTTCAAGTGATTTTTTTCTTTTCATTTCCACTCTCTGTTGTTACTTAATTTCCTGATTTCTATTAGAATCATTGTCCACTGATGCAACAATTCTCCTGGTGACTTTTCTCCATGAGTTATTGTTCCTAGCGGCCTTCCAAACAAGGTTACCAAGTATCATATTTTGTCTAAATGGATACTAAAGCCATTTAACATAAGCTAATTAAAATTTGGATGCCCTTCATAAGCCTACCACATGATGGATGGAGATGAGCTCTACCATCATTATAGAGCACATTACTTTTGTAGCCGTGTCTTATAGAACATTCTGAAACAATTTATTATAGCTTCACAGGCATGTCGAAACATACTTCTTTTGTTAAAGGGACAATAGTTTAATAATAAAACAAGTTTGTTATTTTTTAATTTCCACGCTGATTTCCTTTCAGTGTTTTCTCTCCCTTGGGTCCTCTGTATGTCCCGGTCTTCTTGTTGTCACGTGCAGGATAGGGGAAATGTGGACTAAATACAGACTTTTGAGGTCAGTCTAAATGATTGCATTCTTATTTTTTCAGGAAGGTTGTATTCATTGCATTAATCTCTCAAAGACATACAAATTATTCATGCAGTTTCCCCCAGTGAGATTGGTTATACACCGTGTTGGTTAAAGAGAGAGCTACAGAATTTAAAGCAGAAAAATCTCTTCTGAAGACAGTGCTTTTGCTTTACCCACATCTCCTTAAGTATATTACTAAGTGGGTTGAATGGACTTAGATTTTGTTTGATGCAATAGCATTCTCACAATTAATGTGCCAATTCTCCCCAGCATAGATGAATTGTTCCCTGTCTTAGATGGCCATGAAATAAAAAACAGAGGCAAAATGATCAAGTATAGCTTTAGAAGCTGGTACACATTTATGATATGTGAAGGTTGTGCTGGGAGGATCATGTGTTGATTGACCTGGAAGGGCATGGAGGTGGCAGCTGAGATGTTTTAAAAAGAAAAAGGTTTAAAGTAAGGGAACCTATGCTATTACCAGAAGCCAAAACACATGCAACTGACACCTTACTCCAAATTCCATCCTTTAAAGGAAGACAGAGACAAAAGAATTGCTGAGCAAGCAATCGAATGAAAATAACTATAATTAGGAGCTCTGGGTTTAACTGAGAGACTCTGCCACAAAAAAAATAAGGAAGAGGGAAAGATTCTTGATATCAGCCTTGGCCCTCGACACTCATGTGCTCAAAGATACACACAAATACACCATATGCGTTATACATCAAAAGAAGGAAAATAAAAAATGTATAATATGTTCTTAAATATTGTTCTAGTTTAGTCATATGAGAGATGAAGACCTATCTTTACTAACTCTTAGGAGTGGCATGGAGAATCCCTTAGAGCACATGCACATGATTAGCACAGTTACTGGACTGTGGATTTTACTAATTGAAGATAAAACCAAAGAGGTTAGAACAATTGCATGCCATGTTCTTGGTAGTTCTTATTTTGCTTTACCTAATAGGAAGACTACTAAAGGCAAGAACAGTACAACTTGCAGTTTTACTGAATTGTCCATTTGATCATGGCTACAAATCTCTGTAAAAGTCCTTTCTAGGTTTCCTTATAGTCTTGCAAATGATGTGTGTTGATTCTTACTCCAAAAGCCTTCTTGGTTTCATGTTTGATGTCATGGCTACAAGTCTAACTGGATACTAACTTGATTACAGTTGTTGGGGGTAGGTAAAAACCTAGTCACTTAGTTGTAGGAACAAGGACATTGGCTTTGCCTTTCAGTGACCTGACACTTTAAGCTTTTAACAGTCACAGTACAATGCACTTGGTTGAGTTTGGATTTACTTTTCTACTTATCTTTCTTTGTATTCTTTCTGCAATTATGTGTTACTGTGTACACTTAACAAGTCTCTAGAATTTCTTTGCTACCTAGATTTATTCAGAAACTTGAAGTTCCTACTTGTATATCTGGTTACCTTTGCACAATTTTTAGCCTTCTGCTGAGAGTTAAGCACCAATCTCACTATCAGGGGACAGATAGAGGTAGAAACTATTTGGTGGAAATGAGCAAGCAGTAGGATAATTATGGAACATGAAATTGCAGGCCTGGGTGACCTTTAAATAATCTTCTGCTGTGAAGAATAATAAAGACAAAAATTAATAAATCTATGTGCAGTTCTAGACGAATATAAGCAAATCATATACTTCCTAAAATGTATTGACATCAGCATGTCATCTGGTATATTGATTTTAAACTGTGTCCAAAATCTATACCTTGCTCTAGATTTTATTCCTCTCCAGCTTATAATTTGACTATATTCTTTCAAGGTTTATATAACATAAAATGCTGCTCCTTTCACAAATTCTGTGCTGTCTTCAAGCTGTTGATTGTCTGGTTAACAAGATTCAACATTCCTTCTTCAAGATCTGACTAAAAATTTTCTTGTATCAATATATTTAACTGACAAACAAGATGCTGAATTCCTTCTGCAGAAGATGTAAAAAATAAGAGCAGAATGTTAAATAAATTTGAGACAAATAAATGAGTATATGAAAGTTATAAACATGTGGAGTCATACTAATATATTTAAGTAACCAGACACTCTGTTAATAGTTTTATTCCCATTAATAACAAGCAGTAATTGGAATAGAGAACTAGAGTTAATGCAATATTATATAATATTGTTGAGTAAATATTGATATGATTTCTCTTTTATTTTGGCAATAAAGAAAAATATTCATCAGTAAATTGATCTGGAAATATTAAAGACAGAAAAAAATATTTTAAACTATAATACATCTATTAGATAATGAGAGGCAGTATTTAAATAAAAGTATACATAGATACCTTCTAATTCCCCATTTATTTCTCCCATTTGTCATCCAAAAGAAATACACATGTCAGAAAAAAAGGCAGTGTGTAAGAAAGCATCAATCCTTGTTTCTAACCCTTTAGATAAAGTCTCAAACACACAACTTGTTTGAGTGAAGGTTGTGATGACCTACATGGTGGGGCACTGGAGAATCAGGTGATAAAACTAATTTCCACACAGTTCTGTGTTGGGAGGAGGTTGAGCATGAAGATTCATCCTGGAGATAATTGCAGTGCATGAGAGTTATGCCTCAGAAGGAAGATGCTATCATCAGCATGGTGATTGACAATAAATTATAGTGTGGTTGATGATAGATCTGTAATTACATTACAAATATTTATCTTCAAAAAATTCTGCCTGAGTCTCTTCTCATATGATGTGCCTTCCTGCCCCACCTTCTCTTTCCTGAGATCAATTGTGATTGAATCCAAAATCTATGCTGAAAATATCAACAAAATAAAAGGTTTGGTTTGATTAAAACTTGGATAATAAATGATCCTCTAAGCAGAAGGCATTTTTTTCCAATTTTAAAGTTTCCATCTAAGAAAAGTGGCAATTCAGATAGACATGTGGTTTTTCTCAGATTCAAAAACACTGAAGAAAGTTTGCATGGAGATTTCTCCATCTAAACATCTCTTACCAAACATCTCTTATTAAATCAAACTGCTGTTGGCCTCTACACTTTAACACACCTTTCAGTTTGGGTATCAGGGACTAGGCACTGGAGAAGTTACTGATGATATAATCTTTCTTAAAATAATGATGATGATGATAATGAACTAAATTCCTTCATTTCAATCTATGAAACAATTTATCTAACAGTATTATCAACCTCTTAGATCTACTTCTCTATTTAAATCTATTTCTGTCACCTTAACTGTATCTTTAACACTGTTCACCTAGATTATTTCAGCAGACTTTTGACAGCCTTTATTTCTCTAATTGAGACATTCTTCTATTAAAGCCCATCCCCTTGTGGGCACTTTGGCAAAGTGTCTAGGTTCAGATAATAAGGTTGTATTTTCATTGCCTCTCTACCTGGTTTCTATTTAATATTTAATTAGAGTTCACTAAGCATCAATTCTGGGGTGATGTATACAACAATGTCATATGAGGTTATCATTTTCAAACGTTGCATGAAAGTGAATAAAAAATCTTGTAAAAGCTGCTTCTCACCTGGTGCTTCATCTGTAAAATAGTTATTTCATTAAAGGCACAGATAAGAAAATTCTACAAAACATTGCCCTATGTCATTTACTAACAAACTTACGCAGTTACCCAAATGAATTCCAGTGTGGTCCAAAAATCCAGCTGTAAACTGTCTGAGACAATATTACAGAAAAAAATCTGATGAGGGAGCAAGTAAAATTCTTTTGTGATGAACATCACGGAAACATCTTTTTTGTCAGTTATTGAAAGAAAACTGAATATGAGACATAAATATCCTTCAGTGTGAAAAATTTATGGGCTTGTGAATGCCCAAGGGAAGTAGCAGGAAACAGATTTCTAATAGGAAGTAATGTCTACAGCCAAGCACATTGTGCAACTGCAAAGTACCCCCTCCAGCATTCTGTTCAGTTCTTGCCTCTCTTCCTTGAAACCAAGGCAACTGGTAATGGATCACAGAGATGACCTGGTAAGCAAGGTTTTATACATAATTGGGGTTGTTGGCCTATTTAGTTTTGTTTCTTTTAAAACTGTAATTTCTTTTCTGTTTACAAAGCCATGCAGTAATCTGAATTGCCCAGTCAGAGCGATGACACCAGAGCAGATGGGGCCCTCTTTCTCACTTAGAAGTTAGATACCTGTTGAAGACAGATGTTATTATAGGTTTCGTGATCACCTTGCTATGCTAACTTCCTTGAAATTAGAAACTGATGTGATTCCTTCTGAGATGGCATTTAGAGGTATCTGCAGGTGAAGGGAGATAGCCACCAGAGGAGTGGTGCATTTGCTTATCATTGAGTTTTAATCACTATCTCCAAACTCTGCTCACAATTTCCAAAACCGCCCTTTATGTTGATGGCACCATCCCCCTTTGAATATTAGGACATGGAAATGACTGTTGATTTCACATGCACTCATACTGGAGCATCCCATTGTAGACCTGATTATGTTCCAGTCTCTGTAAGCAAAGATAAAAATGCTTTCCACCCACCAACCTGAAAAAAAATGCAGATTGTTGAAGTGTGCCAATTTGAATCTGGCTTATGGGTAATCACATTTCCTTGGATTGTGCCTTCATGATTTGACATTGGGAATATATGGATCAGTCTCAGAAAAAGCTCCCCAGCTAGATCTGTATGTCCTGCCAAAGTACTTCCTATTTTCAGTTGCCTCTGCTACACTCCTTATGGTACCTCATCACTTTCCAGCCTTCCAAGTCTCACGGCTTCTATTATAATAGCTTCCAAAATGGGTTCTTGCTTTTGGTTTTGCTGTATAGCAACAAGCTTTTTTCATGTGCACTGGAGTGTTGTTTTCAAAAACATGAATCGATGATGCTAGGCCTGTGCTGAGCTTCTATCAGATTTTCTGTACTCGTTGCGTGTTCTATCTCGCAGTACTAAGGGAGGCTTTGGAAGTCTGTCTTCTGGCTCTGGGTCACCTCTCTAATCACGTCTCTGGTTTTACAATATGACCCTCTTCAGAGTAGAATTATATCTTCTGTAATTTTTTTCATAATGCCTACTGATTTGATTACGTTATAAAGGAAATTAAGTAAACCACTTTTTAAAAATAGGCATTCTCCTATGGCAAATAATAGTTTCTCACTAAAGCAAAGTTTCAGTCAGCTTACAGAAACTGAAGTGCTTCCCTGCTCAGAGAGGACGGTCTTGCCAGGTCTCCATGGTGCGGACAGTTGCCTCCTGTGGTCTATTGGCAACTTCCTCTCTTTCTGAGCTCTGGCTTCTCCCAAGCGGCATGTTGAGAAGCTGAGCTGCCAATACATGCAGAACCACAGCCTTTGGATTCTGTCACTGGAAATAGTCACTGCCTTGCAATTTAATGCCAAAAACAAATTTAAAACACACAGAGAGAAGATTCTAAAACTGAATCACCCAAATAACTCATCTAACTGTTGTGGATTGAGGGTAGTGTGGACAGCAAGGTCTTCTGCAGTCGGAGAGAGGAAGCTAAAATTTGAGGACAGAAATGAAATGGCAGGATTTGAATGGCAAAAGAGGATGAAATAGGGAGAAGAGAGAGTTATTTAAATCTTGAACTTGAAGCCACAACCGCAACCTCCAGACATCAATCTTTATATATTAGTTTCCTGTCTCGTTGCTGTTGCAAAATAATTGACAAACACGCCTAAGGTGCATATATTTGGATCTGTTTTTTCTCATCATCATCATCATCATCATCATTATTATTTATATTTTGCTAATGATTTAAAGGGATGGCACAGAATGCCTGATGGCAGGATAATGGAGTTACTGATCACATGGCCTCCAGTCAAGAAGCAAAGAGAAAGAGATGAATATAGGCATTTAACTTGTTTTCCGTCTCTCTCTCTTTTTCTTCTTCTTATTCAAGCAGGAACCCCATTCAAAGGGATTGTGACATCCTATTCAATATAAACCTGTCTACATTTATTATATATCTTCCCCTCTCCATTGTACCTTTCTGGAAATGCCCTCACAGCCACATACAGCAGCAGAGTTAGCAAGTGCTTCCTAAACTAGCTAAGCTTGCAATGAGGATTAACCATCACACCTTAGCTATAGTTTATATGTCTTCTTTTCTAAAGGAGATAATTCTATAGTTTCTTAGTGCTTGCTAGGGTTTCTTTTTCTTTGTCAAAAACTGAATAAGAATGAAGAGAGGAAAGAAATTGGGTTAGAACATGCAATACTTTTAAAATAAATTCTTAAATGCATACCTGTATATCTGAATGTTAGGGGTGTGTGTGTGTGTGTATTAGCACCTGATGTGTTTCATTACAATGGGTAATAAATAAGATTTTTTGATGTATGTCAGGGTGGAATAGAGCTTTATGGGGAAACTGAATACAGGAAGAAAGAAGGTGGAGTCAGGCAGACAGCATATCGCTGCTGAAGGAGAAAGACACCAGAACCTCACTGGTAGGCCACAGTCTCATGGTGATACATAGAATAATAGAAATGGGTTAATTTAAAATGTAAGAGCTAGATAGGAATGTGCCTAAGCCATCAGTAAAACAGTGTTGCAATTACTATAGTTTTTGTATGACTATTTGGGTCTAGGTGATCGGGAAACTAAAGTGCTTACAATCATTCAACTTCTAAATTTTGCAATTCAATTACCACTTCAAATCTGGTTTTAGATTTTTATCACAAACAATCATTGGTACACATATAATGAATAGTTTTAAAATTTTGTTGAAATTCACTTATGTGTGTATATGAGTATTGACACTGTTTGCCATGTCGTGTCTCTGAAGGGTCAGTCGACAGCATTCCAGGACTGATTCTCTCCAATGTATGGGTTACAGGAATTGTTCTAACTCAGGTTCACAGGCATGGCAGGCAGCAGGGAATTGTAGCCACTGAGCCATCTTGCCAGTCTCACCCAAATACTATAGGTAAATTGTACCTTGTAATATAGCTTTATGAATTTAGTAATGCTGATGATTTAATTATCTCTGAGTATGTGTATGTGTATATGTGTAACCACTGCCCCCAAAAATCTCCATTATCAGAAGAAAGATCTAATGCTAAAGGAAAATTGTCAAATTTATCATAATTATTTTTCAGCTTTCTAAAGACAGTTCTTATTTACTATTTTTTGATGACTATAAGTAAGTATTTCCACTATAGAAAAGAAATTTATCAAAGTACATTTTCATGACTGGAAAATAGATTTCTGAAGTCACGTTCAAAGGTGTAAAAACTTATAGAGGAAAAAAATGAAAAAAAAAAACAACCCAAAGACTGGAATTCAGTCCTTTCTAAAGTCCTTTGTAGAATAAAGACAAACCTTATAGATCAAGGAACTTTTTAAAAAGAAAAAAGAATGTAAAGGAGAGAGAATTACTCATCGTTTCTCCTCAGATTTCTCCTCGGACTTCCTAACAGAAAGGGCTTCTAGCTTCTTAGCCAACTTTTGTCGTTATCGTTTTTTGCCTTTCTTTCTTTTCTCTCTCTACAATCCCTTTTCTCCATTCTTCAAACTTTGTTTGAACTATTGCGGATTCCCAGCATTTAGGAAGTGGGATGCAAGCAGTTTAGACTTTGGGTGCTCATCAACAATGTCAACATATGTATTTCAGACTCAGGTGTGGTTGCTGCCAACATTTGGCTTCAGCACCATCGTCAGTGTAATATAATGGTTGGCATATATTTTCAGGGTCTTGTCCCTCCTCTTGAGAAGATGGATGATCCCTTCCTCCTTTTGCTTCAAGAGCTTTACATCAATGGCGCCTTGCTCCTTCTATTCTGGGAGGTCATTTCCTAAACCAAAACAGAGTAACTTTGCTCACTTCATTAAAAAGTTCCTCTTCCTCAAGAAAAGCAACTAACTATTGATTCAACAGAGGGTCATGGTTGGACTAATCTGCCTTCACTATGAAGGTATGGTTCATATGACTGTCCTTGGTCATGGAGGTGTGGCAACGACAGCTTGATTGGCTCAGGTATCACTGGATTGGACCATGATACTCCCGCCACCTAGGGAACAAGCATTCAAACACGTGGACCTATGAAGAAGTATCTAAAATTAAAATCACAATAGCTTCTTAGAAAAGACTAGTATAGACTAGAAGCCTAAAACTTAAGGAAAATTTGGAGCTTCACTCCCATCCTTGATTATCCACCCACTTTTCTTCCAATCAAAATATCTTGATAGTGGCAAGAAATTAGATTGTTATATTCATTTTCTGTTTTTCTTGTAGAGCAAACTCTCTGTGATTCCATGCTCACAGCATTCTGAAATTCAAGTAAAGCAGAAGATTCAAGGAAATGTGTAGCAAGTATTGCAGGTACTGGAAGTGGTCACAGTCCTTGGATGTATAGTGAAGGTTTTCTTAATAAATTTTTAGAATGCCTTATATTAGATTTCTAAGTCTATATGAGCAAAGCAACATAAATCAGGTGATTAATGACCAGAAAAAATTCATTCTTTGACAGTTTTGGAGGGACTATGGAAAGCAAAGTAACAAATGGAGCATGCAGCTTCTGAGACCTAGTTAAATCTTTGCTTGGCTCCTCCCGGCATTGGGTATTTGCCTTTATTCCTTGGCAGTCATCGCTTGTGGCTGCATCACTTCAATTTGTTCTCTGTTATCATACGGCATTTTTCCTGTGTATTCTGTTTTTATATAGCTAGTTATCCATTCCTTAGGGGTGCCAGGGACATATTACATCAAGGCCCACTCTTGTATATTCCTCTTACCTTGATTACACTTCTAAAGATTCCATTTCCAACATAAAGCTACCCTCACAAGTACCAACACTTAATAGTTACCTTTTACTGGGCTATACTTTGATTGACAGCACTCCTCACTGTATAAGGACATGATTTTAGACAATGTAATTTCAGTAACTATGCCTTGCTTCAGCCTCAGAGTGATGAGAAGAAAAAGCGATGGAAAGCTGGAGAATAATGGTTGCTACTAAGTGAGGCCCACCATCAGAAGACAGGTCAAGTCTTGGCCAAGGATCGTACCCAGGGAAACTCATATTGAAAAGGGGATGGGGAGAAAAATAAGTTAATAACTGCAAATGTGTCCAGGGGAAAACTCGGAGTTTTAAGATCAAGCTCACATTCTGAGCCAACTAATGAACTGAGGAAAGTTAACTCTTAAGGGCAAATAAATAAAAATTAATTAGTCAGTTTCTTGCAGAGTGTAAAAAGCAGAGGTGGATTTTTATGCACTTAGTTCTGTGCCATAGATTCACATTCTTTGATGCAGTACTGGACCTGTATCTTCTAACATCTCTGAGTCTTGATTACCTTATAATTAGAATGGAATAGCTAAGTCCTGATTTGATAGAGAGTTGGGAAAGAATGGGACTTGTGACAGATGAGGAAAAGCTGAACACATACAACTTTTGCTTTGGAGTTCTTATGCTGTTGTCCAAAAATGGCCTTATAAATGTTTCTCATTAGTTGGTGAATTTATAAAGGTAGAGCATTTGCTCTTTCCGAATCTGACATGCTGCTCAGTGCCTGAGATACACATGGCATTAGGTTGGCATTAATTGGATTATTCAAAAATTAAAGTCTCAACAAATTATCTCCATAGTTTCTTATTAAAAAGACATTTTATCATAGTCTGATATATTCAAATGTGTTTGCTCCTCTTGTCTGCCACAGGAATAGACAGAATGCAAAGATTTAGATAAAAAGGGTAATACCATAAGAGTAAGAGTGGGAGAGAGAAAGCCAGTATAGTTAATAATTCCTATCCACAAAACAGTGCAATGTGAACTCCTCCAGCTGTCCAAATTCATGAAGAGTAAAGTCCCATAGATAACGTGTTTAGAGCTTGCATATCGCTGACGTACACCTTTCTGTGCAGTCTGAATCCCTTCTAGATCACTTACAACATCTAACACAGTGAAAATAGTTGTTACATTGCTCTCTTTTGAACAGTGACAGAAAGAAAACTTGTCTGCACATGTCTGAGACAGACAGTGTTTTTACTCAATGCTGTCCACCCACACTTGGTCTTGAACCGAGACGCCCTGTGCTGCTTGTATGTTAAGCACAAAGAGGACCTTTGGGAGACTCATAAATTGAATGTGCATTTATGTAAAAGGGCACAGATGTAATGGAAGCTTTTTCCTCCATTGTGTCGCTTTAATTAGATAAGATGCCAACTTCCTAATCCCATTACACCTGCTGGAGTATTTACGATGCTACTCGCTCTCCTTTCATCAGCTTCTGTGCAGATGAGCTGAGATGTGGCAACGTGAGGTCATTAAGCAGGGAGAATGAGAGGTTTTTCAGTTTTCATTCCCATGCCCAAAGCCCTTACTTTGAAAAGATTGTGAGAAATTGACAGTTATTAAACTGCAGAAGGAGCTGGCTGATGTGGCAGGTCTCTCAAGGTCAGCTGCCCATTGGGCCTGCCATAGGGGTTCCATGGTGGGGAAAATCAATACACTTAAGAACAACTGGAAGTTAAATGCCATTCTGTGACCCAGTCTAATGACTCCAGCTGGCTTTGCTCAAAAGATCATCCTTCCCTTTCACCTGTCTTACCTACTTATTTTTTTAAAGTCAGGATCAGATAACAGCTTTCTAGAATGTTCATATAAGAGAAGATTTTGTTGCTAGAACAGGGTCAGAGGGAATCATCCGCATCCTGAGACTTTTCTTCTTGTTGTTCCTGTCTCGTTAAAGCTGTGGTAAACAGGAAAAGCCACTCAATAATGCCGCTGAGAGCTTAGTATTGCTACTTGTAGTTGCTAAATTGCATTAGAGTCGTTACCTTCCTAGTCCTCACCCCAACCCTACAAAGTAGATGTTGCAGTCTTTGCTTTGGAAACATGATCTCTGCTCCAAGGCCTAGCCTTGGCTTCTGTGTTTTCTGCTGGGAAAGGTTTTCACAATTACAAGGTGAAGAAATAACTTTCCATTCCACAGTTAAAAATAAAAAAATAAAATCAAACAGTTGCTTGCTACCTCCTGTGTAGTTGCTAACTGTGGCTACGGGTAGCCAGGGAAATATAAATAGATAAGCTACAAAGTTTCTAAGTCGAAAACTAGTCAGCTTTGGATAACTGCTAAAATACCCAGAGCAGACAACTTGGCAAATAACTAGGTATACTTAATGCAAAGTTTTTCAAGAAGGAATTCAAGCTAGCAAGTTGCACATTTTGGAGAGGGCTTCCCTTGACTATGTCACTTTGTGATCTACTCTATAAAAGCCACTAATATTCAATAGCGTATATGACCTACAATACGGCGTTAGTTCTCGGAAGCCTCATCTCTCAGTAGCACAGTGGAATACATTTCTAACCTCTTAATTCCTTTAGCACAGTACTCTGTTGTTGAACCCCCATTATGAATTTGAAGAGGCAAATATATTCTGTGACAAATAGTACTAATCTTTAAATCTCACCTTCTATTGCTGGCAAATTACTTGTCAAAAACCAGAGTGTCTCTCTTTTGCTCCTAGTACCCATTTTGAGTCTGTAGTTATGTTAAGTTTCTGTTTACTATCAAACTTGATTTTCTGTTTCTCAGAGCTAGGCAGTGCCCTAACCCAGTAACCATAGAATGTACCATAAACTACACCCACCCCCCCCAAAGCTACCTGTTCTCAGAAATGTGCAGTACTCTAAGAATAATTCAATAACTCACTTTCCTTAACTGTCTGGTCTCATTTCTGTAATTATGCCTATACACAAAATCCCTGACCTTATGGTTTTGCCTTACCAAAAATGGCTTGAGAAATTGGTTTGCTCCTTGTCTCAGAAATCCCATTTTATGGGGAGAAAGCCACTGTTTTGGCTCTGATGTGTACATGAATAAAACTTCCTTTAATTTGGTCATAATTTCAGTCAGTGGTCTTTCTTCTCATGTCTTTGTGATTAACACCATATACAGAAAATATACATCATATCATTTTCTAAAATAAATTTATAATTGTTCCAAACTAGCCCTTAGCATTTATTAATTAAATTAACATCATTTTTAAAATCTTATGACTAAATTATGAACTTCATTAGCATTTGTTTTTAAAAGAAGAAATCAATATAAAACAAGACCAGGAAAAGAGCTTCTTTCTTTTCTTCTTCTTTGTTTGTTTGTTTGTTCTTTGGGACAGGATTTCTCTGTATAATAGCCCTAGCTTTCCTGGAACTAGCTCTTGTAGACCAGGATGGCCTTGAACTCAGAAGATCAGTCTGCCTCTGCCTCCCAAGTGCTGGGATTAACATTGTATGCCACTGCTGTCTTAATGAATGGACAGTGAAGATTTCTTGACCAAGGTGAAATAGTGAACAACAACGGATGGAGAGAAAGAAAGGGACTGGTGGGTAAGGCCTCCCAGACTCAAAACAGTGAAGTGCTATAGCACATGGAAGAGATAAAATTTCTTAGGTAGTTCTTTGTCCCATTTTCCTGAGCCGGCAGAAATAAGGGTCAAAGCACAAGGGGGGTCACGTGAAAGAACCAGTGAGGAAAAATAAAGGAGATGAGACATAGAAAATACAAAAGCAAAGTTGGAACCAGGAGGTCTTGCGTAAGATGATGACTTATGTCAAGTAAGTTTGTTAAAAAAATGTATCAGTTTATATATTATTTGCAAGGGGTAAAGTGGCCAAAGTCAGTAGAATGCTGGATACCTCTGACACAGCTGCCTAAGGACTGATACCACAGCCCAGTGGGAAGAATCAGGTCCCCAGAAGCCACAGCCTTGACTCATTTTGAGGCACTGGCTCAAGTGCCACACAGGTCTTGCATGTCCACCCCTGAATAAAGACACAGAAATAAAGTCCTCTTTGTCCTTTCACTGGGACCTTTAAGAAAATCTCGGGTTGGTCTGGCGTCCCAAACTTTTGTATGAATGGGGCAGATTAGGTTATTAAGGACCGATTCTTTTACAAGAGATTTATTTAGACATGCATTGACTTGTAATATCAACCAGAACAAAATACTACAAATTGTAGGACTTGTAGCAATCGAAATGTGATTTCCCATGTTTCTGGGGGCTAAAAACTCAAACTGGAAGTACTGGTGAGGCTATGGTCTTACTGAATTGCCTACGTTATTCCTCCTCCAAAGTTCCACAATTATATTGCTACAGGAAATCTTCCCCTTCTTTGGGTTATAGAAGAACCACTTTAATTTTTTTCCTTTTCTATATTTTCACACAGTTTTCTCCCCTGGCATATATTACCTGCTTTTGTAAGGATCTTAGCTGTCTGATTAAGACTCACCTGTATCTAGGCAAGTCCCATCCCAACTTGATTACCTCTAGGTAGACCCTGTTTTCAAATAAGGTCAGTCACAGTAGCAGTAAAGAAGTGTGTGTGCGTGCATGCGCGTGTGTGTGTGTGTGTGTGTGTGTGTGTGTGTGTGTGTACTACTTCCATTGCCATTAGAACAGCAATGAAGCGAGGATTTGAATTAAGTCACTGGACCTAACTTTCATGTGAGTCGGATGTATTGGGATGACTGTGTCCTAACTAATTGGAATTTAAGGTTTATCATACCTTGTAATGCTTTAGCCTACCTCCCACTGCTTTCTGGCAGCTTACACAGCAGACATCTAGCTGGCTTTACTTTTTTTTTCCGTCTCCTCTCCTGCTGCTCTGGTCCTCACAGGCTTTTTAATGGACACTAAATCCTCCCTGGCCTCCACTCACTAAATCAGGATCTTAATAGCATCCTATTAATTGAGCAAAATAAGGAATTGAAAGAAACCATATAGTTATTTTTTTGCATTTTAATTAAATTCCTATTGATTTGGAAAAACAGATTTACTGAGACCTTAACAACCCAAAGCACATATAACTGAGTTGTTAAGTCTCAATAAATATTTTGGGGAAATCAATTGAGTTTTGATTAACAACAAATATCTACTTTAATAAATCTCAGTGAAATAAGCTGTTGAGTATACATAGACGTTTTAATTAAGCTGGGCTTTCCTATTCTTATACCTAACTGTCTTGACCCAGAATTGCTTACCAAAGCCTTTTACTTGGTACAAAATAAAAACAAAAGTCTATTCATTGGTTTTCACAGAATAAGTGAATAAAAGACTGTCCAGGGTGAATCTGCATGAAGACTGGATGAAAGCCTCTTAGAATTTGAGCCTCCTAGGATTTTCTTACTTTTAGCGAGGTTTTCCGTGAATATCCTTCTAAGATTTTTCTTAGCAATGCAGCCCGTGTGTGTTTTCTTTTCTTACACAACTACAGGCCCTGTATGAAATAGTAAGCTTTCTTGTATCCTAGACCAATCATCCAATTGTGATATCTCATATAGTAGACACATCATTCATGTCACCTTGTTACTGTTTCTAGAATCAAGACCAGTACCTAGCATAGATACTTCCTTTTTCCTCTAAATGGGACTTATTTTTTATTTTTTATTATTATTATTAAAAAATTTCCACCTCCTCCCCTCCT
>LOJH01030972.1:2569-16958 GCA_001685095.1 Ellobius talpinus | reverse complement strand
GGTCACTGGGAGTGGGCGTGGCTTGCCTCGTAAAGAGTCAAAAACCATAACAGAGCTAGTGCCAGGGCAGGCTTCAAAGCTACATAGAGAAACCCTGTCTTAAAAAAACAAAACAAAACAAAAAAATTATTTTGTCAGTATGTGGGTGTTTTGTCTGCATACAAGTCTTGTGTACCTTGTGTGTGGTGCCTATGGAGACCAGAGGAGGCCAGAAGAGGGTGTCAGATCCCCTGGGATAGTTGGTGCTAGGAATCAAACTGCAGGCACACCCAGTACTCTTAATCACTGAGTCATCTCTCCAGCCCTAGCATTATTTTCATTGCGTGCTAATCACTTATTCTTGGCTACAGAAGTACAGATGTATGCTTAGTTCTTAGAGGAAAAAATTAAGCAAACATTTATCCATATACTACTTTTTAAAATATTTAGTTTTGATTGTCAAAGAAAATGCAATTTTTAAAAATACGCTGTATTAAGCCTCATTTGCAGATACTACTTCTTGTGCTGCTTACAGCACAACCTAACATCACAGAGAGGAATTAGCAATTCTGTTTTTATAATTCATACATTTGTAAAATTATGTTTACTATTTACTATTTCGTAAATCAAGCCTTTTTCCAAGCTGGATTTTTGCAAAATTACTCTTTAAATTGTAATGTATGTTTTCTGACTTGTTAGGATTTAATTATTATAAAAAACATAAACCCATTTGCTCATATTAAATCCTTTCTGGAGCAAGTTGGGGTATAAGCACAAAAACTTCTCTTCTAAGGCTTTCCAAAAGTACACCAGATTAAAACACTCTTTTCTTACTCAGTGATGGTAGCAAATGCCCTTAATCCCAGCACTTGGAAGGCAGAAGTAGGCAGATCTCTTTGAGTTTGAAGCCAGTCTACACTTCGGTGAAAACAAATGAGAAAAGAGTAATTTTTTGTTTTTGTTTTTTGAGACTGAGTTTGAATTTCTCTGTATGTAGCCCCAGCTGCCCTGGAACTCACTCTGTTTTCAATTGGAAAACTTTCTTATGGCCATTTTTTTTCTACATAGAAGAGTTTGTTTTAATATTTGGTATTTGTTTCAAAGCTGTTGGTGTTTGGAACTGTATTAACTTTCTCTCCCTTCCCCCCTTTCTGCAACAGACTGACAAAGGATTTGACAGAGCTGCTTTTGAAAGTCAGATGTCTGTGATGAGAGGCCAGGTAGGTCACTGTTTGATACTGTTTATTAAGAATGTCTGCTTAGAAAGTTACCAACTTTCCCGCACTGAGACACCGAAGTGTAGCTCCTAATGCTACCTGTAATGCTGAGCCTAGATAGCTCAGATGATACTTGATGTTGGTTTAAGTAGTAGTTCACCTCTCTCCCCATAAATTAGCTGTTTCCCGCTTGTGTGCTGTTTCTTTAACCAGTTGTTTGCTCAGCGTGAATGCTTGCCTCCTGCCCCTTTAAAGTACTCCATGTGGAATCGGGTTGCACAATGCATGTAGGCAAACATTCTCCCACTGAACCACATCCTCCGCCCCATTTGTCCCCATTTTGGTGACCATTTTCTGAGTGTCCTACCTTTTTCTTCCCCAGAACACTTGCACAAACATTTCCATATCAGATTCTTCTGCCAGGAGGTAATTTTCCACCTGGAACATACTTGGCTTTTCTAGAGCAGTTACATCAGCAAGGTTGGGTGCTGACTGTGAGAGGACCACGTGATTTCAGCTCAGTCTTCTTACTCTCCACTAAGCACTTGGGCCTGAGATAAAGGCCCTAGGTCTGTGGGCGTGGACCTGAAGGTCCTCTTCACTCACAAGCACCACCATCTGGTTCAGCTGTGTTCCAAAACGAAGATTTGAGATGAAAACTAATGTCCTCTTCCTAAGAGCATATATTTAATACAATACAGCCATTTGCTACTGTGTTGTATCAAAGATGAGTCTGGTTTTTGCACTGACTATTGAATTATACACAGTAGTGTAATGGTAAATATTATGAAATCAGACCTAACTGGTGAGATAAAGCTAAAGTGCAGAGACCCTCAAAAGCTAGAGTGTGGATTCCGCCTGGAAAGGATTACAGAAGTTATGAGTAGGCAGACATTTAAAGCAGTATTTAAGGTCTCTATCAGTGGAACATATAAAACCTTTTGATTTCTTTAGCTTCTGATTTCACTGCTGCCGGACATCTGCAGTAGTTTCCCAGTTGGTCAAAACTGTTTAAATTCTTATCTTGGGCATCCATGTATAGTTAAATGCATATATATGGTACATACTTATAGTACTTAACTCCAAATTGATGGGAGTCTCTCGTTTTTCCACAGATCTTAAATCTCACTCAGGCACTGAGAGACGGCAAGAGTCCGGTGCAGCTGGTGCAGATGCCATGCGTGATCGTGGAGTGCAGTAAGACTGGCGGCCAGGGACGGGTTGTACACCTAGGCAGTTCCTTCACCCAGACGGTCCACTGCAGGAAGCCATTCTTTTCATCATGGTAGCAGATGTAAGGGGAACAGTTGCGTGGTGTTACTGTGCTGATAAAATATACACTGTGTAAATCTGCTGCTGAGAGCACTAGTTGCCAAAACCTCAAATAATTCAAGTCTTTAAATATATACAAAATAATACTATATTTTGAATGTAATCAAAAGTTTACGATTTTTTGTCCAAATATTACATTTCTATTTCAGGGAAGAAGTGATATATCTCCTATATTGTATTTTTATAGAAAAAATGTATTTTATGTTTTTATTACTTTAAAAAGTAATTTTGTGGTTTACAACATGCTAGCATGACTATAATTGGTCATAGAATTCCAATTAGAAGAGAAAGATAATACCGTAACATATTATATACTTTTTAAGTATGAGAAGACTAATTCCATTCATTCCAAAAGGTCTTTGAGGGTGGCCAAGCCAGAAACTGCTCTTGTAGACTCTTAACAGAGCAGTCAGTAGAGAAACAGTAAGAATGAAGCTTCATTTGAAAGTTGCTGTTTTAAAACTGGAGTACATGCCCAAAGGTGGCCATTACTGGGGCCTGACAGACAGGCGACCATATTATTCTTGTACTTTGATATATTTGCTAGTGAACTATTCTGTCGTAGTGAGGGAGAAAAATCTAAGGACATCTCCCCTCCTTTTTAAAAAAGGAGATAACGGAGAGTTAAATGAAATAATGTGAAATTAAGGTAGATCTCCAGTATTTTAAAATTACAACATTGCCTTAAAAAAAATTCCCTGTTGTTTCTCATATGGGATCAAATAATTGAAAAATAGTACTTCAAAATACTATCTTAATCAGTTTAGTACTTCAGTTAGTGTTGAACATTCCTGCAAAGTAAACCATACCCTGAAGTGTATACTGAATTTCAGTTGGGGGCCAGGGTCAAAGCCTTGGAAAAAGTAGACCCCTCTGAATTGGAAGGGAACATAACTCAGACCATTCACACTGATTTAAACCTTTGTTCTTCATTGCATCTTGAGCATCTGTGTGCTCTTTGGAATTTGTAGCGCTGTTTAGTCACCAAGGCATGTACATGGCAATGAGCCCAAAGGAAAATGTGACTGCAGAAAAGAAAGCGTTGGTGTCTTGCCTCAGGCTCAAAACCTTTCATTTGTAAATTGGTTGTCTGAGGATTTTTAATGAGCTATTTTTGTATGAAAAGTGTATCCAGGTGGTTAAATGAGCAAATTCGGAGTCTCCTCGTCACATCTTTAGTCTTGGCAAAGTGATCAGTGAACACACCACTGCCCGAGTGGTCAGTTGGAAGCCTGTGTCCTCCTACCTCTTCCGACCTTCCATTAGCTCAGGTTTGAGGTAATGGAAACTTGAGTGGAATATCAAATTAGGGCACCACCTGTTAGTCATTAAAATGTGCCTTTCTAAGATGTAAGAGATGGCATAGTTGCCTGTGCTGTGGTATGGCTTTCACAAAATGATTTTTTTTCAGTATTTTGAGAATTGCTATATTAATTTTTATAACAAAGAGCTTAGTAAATTGCTACTGTTTTATAGTCTAAAATTAATAGTTCAACAATATTTTTAAATGTCTGACCATGTTAGAAGTGTTGAGATATTTAAAGATTACAAGTGAAAGTACTTAGGCTGTGTTTTGTAAACATTCATGAACTTAATTGTTATTTAAGTGTGGGATTTTTTAAATGAGTATATTTATATTGTCAAATATGATAAGCAAAAGGAATAAAAATCATTGTCTTGAGGCTACATTGCTCCTGTGTATTATATTTCTAGAATACTTATAGTTATGCTTGTAAAGTGTGGCATACATATTAGTACCTTTGTGTTGCTCTGGTCAGACACCTGACAAGAAGTTACTAAGGGTAAAAAGGCTTGTTTTGACATACCGTTCCAAGGTACTCAGTCCATCATTGTGGGGAGGCATGGAAGCAACAAAGTGAGGCACCTGGTCACACTGTACTCACAGTAAGGAGGCAGAAACTGGGCAAGAAGGGGACTGAGTTAAAAAACTTCAAGGCCTATCCAAGTGACCATCCTCAAGACCCACTCCCAGTTGGGGATAAAGCAGTGAAACACATGAGCCTGTGGGGCAACACTCATTAAATTACTGTAGGCAGAGACTACTCGTTTGTTTCCTGGCTGCCCAGACCCAAAATAATCACACAGAAGCTATATTAATTGCAGCTCTGGTTGGCCAATGACTTTAGCATATTTCTAGCTAGSTCTTACATCTTAAATTAACCCATTCCTATTATTTTATATTTTACTATGAGGCTCATGGTTTACCAGTAAGGTTCCTGGGCATCTGCCTCCTTCAGTGGCTAAATGGCGTCTTCCTGACTCCGTCTACTTTCTCCTCTATCTCTGCTTGTATTTCCCACCTTTTTTTTATTCTGCCCTGCCAGTAGACCAAAGCAGCTTTATTCCTTAACCAGTAGTTTACATCATACAGAGGGGAATCCCACTTCAATTACAATAGTACGCTTTGTTTCTTACTTTGGATCTTCTCGTGTGATTCTGAAGGTGGAACCCAGGGCCTTGCACATGCTGGATTGGACCCCTGAACTACATACTGCAAAGCATTACTTTTCACACTAGTTATAGGGTTTAACCCTTTGTTGTGCCAAAAGGTAGAAGTAGTGGCGTGTGTAACTGGAACTTTTAAATTTGAGCCAGGTGGTGGTGGTGCATGCCTTTAATCCCAGCACTCAGGAGACAGAGGCAGGCAGATCTCTGTGAGTTCGAGGCCAATCTGGTCTACAAAGCTAGTTCCAGGACAGGCTTCAAAGCTACAGAGAAACGCTGTCTCGAAAAAAAAATTTTTTTTAGACTTGTTCATGAAAATGATATGATTGTCCTTGTGCTAGTGAGGAAAACAAAGACCACTTTGATGAAGTGACATCCTCAGGGTCCATACCAACACGTGACAGGCTTGAACGTTTCGTATAGCCAGCTGCCTTCCTTAGGTCGCTTGGGCAGCTGTCCAGATGTAGGCAGAGATTCTTAGTGCTGTTCTACCTTCACATCCTCTTTGCAGTTAGTACGGAACAGGTGATTCAGTTCTGGCCAGCGAGATGTAGAACAGTACATAAATTCCAGAGCCAGCAACGAAGTGCCATGTTTGAGCATGATTTTGTCTTCATTTGGTTATAAACAGGGACTTTGCGGAGTGGAAGTAGCCTGGGCACAGGCATTTCTGCTGAAGCCACCCAGAAAGTTGATTGAGGCATGAGACTGTCACAGGAGTAAGCAGGAAAGACTGGTCCCTGAAATTTAAAATTTAATCATTACTATAGCATAAACTGTCTTGTCTATAATAGTTATAGTAATATGTTATAATGTAAAAAGAAAATTATACATCACTTTAAAGTTTAGAAAATGCTTAGGGGCAAGATGGAAGCAGCAGCGGCTGACTTCTTAATCTCCTTAAGTCATCATGGCTAGCAACCCGGAGAGCAAAGCAAGAGAGTTTGCCACTACACCCTCTCTAAAACCTATAATAGATTATTCCTGAATCCTGGCATTTGAGTAGTTTCTGTTAAGTCCATCAGCAAGATCATGTGGAAACGGCCATAGAGGAGCAGCAGAGAGAAGGTAACAGAAAGTTGATGGTTCTAAGAGCCTCTGATGGTGGCAATGATCTCTGATGAGGGGGATTCAATAACCAGTCAGTCAGGAAAGGATTGCCTGGCCTTCGGTCTTGGCAGTCAGCAGAGGGATCTGCAGAATGGAACAATGGTGCTGGGATGTCTGGATGACTAGGAGGGAAGGCTTTGGGCAGAAAACCATCTCATCAGGTAAAGGAAAGGGTCTGGTGCTGATGAGAGAAGTTGCCAAATAAACCCAAATTCACAGTGACAAAGAAAGCACTGTAGTGAGGAGAGAAGAAACTGTGAAGTCAAGAAACAGTCCTGGCCCAGGCCCCGCACTCCCCACCCCCCTTCCCCGGGAAGCTTGGAAAAAAAAAAAAGGGAAACTGTCTTCTGTTAAACATGACTACAACTTCCAGCATGCTCACAAAAAACACAGGTTCTTATAACCCACAGACTATGAGGCCATAACGGAAACTGACCAGTGAAGCAGAACAAACAGTAATCTGTTTTTTTAGGAATGTGTTTCTATGCTGCCCAGGTTCGTCTCCACCTTGTGCACTCAGTGATCTGTTCAGTCTCCCCAGTCACTGGGTCCACAGGTACCTATGCCACCGTACCTAGTTCAGTCTAGCATTTGAAAACATGCTGAAGGAGAATAGCATCACACTAAAATCAGACGTAAAGGAGAAGTAGGGAAGCCACAGAGGCAAGTCCATGAGAGCTGACAGAGCTCAGAGGAAATACTGGAGATAAAAGCATGCTTCCGAAATAAAATAGAACACACGTAGGCAACACAAAAGACCAGAACAAAAGCATCACAGTGAGCGCTGACATACCTAGATTATTAGCTGAACATCTCCAGCTCGCAAGTCCTGTCAGGTTTCAGTGAAATAAGCAGTAGTAGCTCCACGTGTTCGATGTGGTGGCACAGAGAATCCACTCAGTCCTTAGCTGTAGTATGCCCCTGCCCTTTACTACTGTTGTGGTATTGGACTTGAACCCAGGCCTTCCTACATACTAGGCAAGTTCTTTTCCATGAGCAATGTCTTCAGCCCCCTTTTTTATTTATTTTCAGTTTTTTCGAGACAGGGTTTCTCTGTGTAACAGCCCTGGCTGTCCTGCAGCTCCTATAGACCAGGCTGGCCTCGAGTTCACAGAGACCCACCGACCACTGCCTCCCGAGTGCTGGGATTAACGGCGTGCACCACCATGCCAGGCTTTTGTTTTATTTGATTGACAGGCTCTCACTGAGGTGCTTATGTTGTTATAACCCAGGCAGGCCTTAAAAAGGATTTATCATCCTTTTTTGTTTCAGTCCCTGAGTAGCTGGGAGTGCGAGAATGTGGCTCTACGGCCAGCACAATTCACAAGACCCTGTGACTGCAAAGGGCCCGTGGAGATAGAATAGTGTTCTTTGCGTGCGTGCACGTGTATGCATGCGGAGGCTGGAGGTTGGCCCCAGATGTCTTCCTCAGTTGTGCTCCACCTTTTTTGAGACAGAACCTCTCACTGAAACAAGCTCACCAATTGGGCAAAAGTAGTTAGTCAGCTAGCTAAGCATTTGAAGATGACTTAATTATGTCGAAAAATTCAAGATCTGCACAGCTAACTATTAGGATTAAAAACAATCTTTTAATTAAGTAATTTTGAAAGGTTAATTAGAAAAATAAAATTTCACTGGACAGTGGTGGTGTACACTTTTAATCCCAGCACTCGGGAGGCAGAGGAGGCAGATCTCTTGAGCTGGAGGCCAGCCTGGTCTACACAGTGAGTTCCAGGACAGCCAGGGCTATTAAACTGTTGAGCAGAGAAACCCTGTCTCGAAAAACAACAAAACAAAAAAGAAAAATTCAAATAATGCTATTTGTCAATAGTATCCAAACACATTAGATCTTAGGAATAAGTCGAACTGAAGACACACTGGGTTTCCACAACAGGCTGTGAAAGAGTGCTAAAAATGAGGATTAGGGAATGATTCTAGCCAGCGCTGGAGCTTTACCTTACATGACCAAGTAAGATTCAAGTCCTACCATCACACAAAATACATGAACAGAGAGCTCATACTGGAAAATAGTAAAGGCTTCTCAAATTTATCATTTAAACATAAAATACTGAGAAATTCTGGTTAACATTGAAAAGGTATGAAGTGCATATGAAAGGTGCATATGAAGTGCATATGAAAATGTTTTGGCCAAAATAATCAGAAAATGGTTGGAGGAAATATTTTATTTACTGGGTCTCAAAACTTTGAAAGCTGTTGCCAGCCAGTGTGGTACTGATAGAGACACCGATTGGTGTTTTCAGTAGAGAATTCAAAAGGAAACCCTAGCCATGTGGTAAGCTGATTTTTAACAAAGATACCAAGGTAATTCAGAGGGAAAGAGTCTTTTCAACAAAGGATACATCCGGTAGTAACCAGATAACAGGCAGGCACACATATCAATACCCAGATGCTTTTAGCCACATGGATAGACCCGGGAGAGTTTGTAAACACACAGGAAACTTTCTGTAATCCCAGCCTTGCCAGCCAAAGGCAGAGGGATCCTCAGCTCAAAGTGGCCATCCTGGGCTTTGTACTGGGACCTCCCAACCACCGATAAAAGAGAACTGAAAGTTCTAGAAGCAAATAGGGGGGTCTTGTTGACCATCTTACTTAGGGTTTCTTTTGCAGGGATAAGACCAAACACCGCTTAGGGAGGAAAGGGTTTATCTCGTCTTCCATGTCACAGGCCACCACTGAAGAAGTCAGAGCAGGAATGCATCTTGTGCTTAAGATTTTGGTTATTGCATAAAAGGAAGTATGTGTACAAGCAGATCCTTGGAGGAGGTAGATTTCTGGAGTAGGGTGACAAAACAGAGCGAAGCTGTTGTAAACGTGTTCTCTTACCCAGCAATGGGAGTTAACCTGGAAAGAAAAGGCCCCTATGGTCACTGGGAAGAAATGATGGGACATTTCAAAAGGCGCTGGTTCAGGTTTCTCATGCCTGGGTCTGGCAGTTGTGTTGTCTGTGGCCTCTCAGAGTCCTCTTGCTGGTCTTTTAGATCTGAACACCAAAAGCACGTGATTTCAAAAGCACATAAGTAGCAGCTAATCCCTATAAGTGAAGAAATCTTTTTCCTTTGACTCCTGCAGCAGAAGTCTCACCTGAAGGCTTCTGAAGCTCCGGGCGGTAGTGACAGTAGCCAGTAGCAGCAAAGGACAGGCAGCCCCCCCTGCCTCGGAGGTGAGAGGGTTATGTAAACATCCAGGGAACAAGGCCTAGGAAACTGGTCTAACCAGATGGTGGGTGCCTGATGCCACTGGGGTGAATAACACTGCCTTTCACCTTCCTGTGGTTTGGGGAATGTTCATAGTACTTGGAAACGGAGAAGTGTTTTGAAACCGCATGCTGTTTCAGGCCAGAGTGGCACCTGCCTAGCTTGGTTGCTGAACAATTCAGCATCTGGCCGCCCTTGCTCTCTGCTCCCTTCGAGGCAATGGGGAGGGAGTACATACTGCCCCAGATCGCTAACTTAAAGTGCCATTATCTTCCTGGGACAGTCTCTGCTTCACTTGTCTGCACAGCAGGTATTATGACCCCATGTCAAATCTCAAAAGCCCACAGTGCAGGCTGAGTTGTCAGCATTGGTGCAGGAATTTGGTGTTAGCCATGGAGGACTGCCAAGGAGAAGGCCTTCTAAGCCATGAAGCTAAAAAGACCACAGTGGAGCTATGCACAGTGGAGGGACTTGGGGTTTGCAGTACACGTGTCGGCATGTGGATTGTAAATGTACATGCATGTGGGAAAACACACTTTTCTGTATCTACCCTGAGTGCTGCCTGGTGTCGCTCTTTTATTTTCCCAGGTGCTGTGCTCTAGTTTTCCAGGCTGCCCAGAAAACTGTCCATTCTCCTATAGATCCCTCCTTCCCTGCTCTGTCCCTGGCTGGCTGATCATCATGGCAGTGTTAAAAGCCTCAATACTCCTCAGTTTCTGTTGCTTTCTGCCAGTAGCAGACACAGCAGAAGAAAGGTGTGAGGGCCAAAGGGGAGGGGAGTTGGGAATCTTTACCCTCCAGTCTCAGTAAACCACTTTGGAGAGCATACACATTTTAACAATGCTCATTTGTGTGCCTGTGTGTCCCCATTACAAAGTCTTTTTTACCCAAAGCTTCTGCCCTGTTTGCTTGTCATAGTTTCCTGAGCCCTCTGGAAGACTTTGTAGGTTTACCTTTGCCATAATTCTCTTTGATTTTGGGGAGCCCATCAGAGAAGACCACTCAGTCACAGTTTATAGTCAACTGGAAGTCTTTCTTCCAGATGGCTGGGACAACACTCTGGTATTCTGAACCCAAGTGTAGCTGGATGTTTAGATAAGGGGCTTTAAAAGCAAAACCTCATTCTGTTGTCTGGAGCAGCAATTGCAGAGGGAGGTTTTGCACAAGCAAGCAGTTTAACAGAAGCTAAGATAAGCAGTTAGCCGAAGAGGAAGGTTTTGCATAAGCAGGCAGTTTAACAGAAGCCAATATAAAGTTAGCTGGGGCATCTTGACTTCTTGTTCCTAGAATAGAGTTGAGTAATTTTCCAAGGGGCTTTCCATCAAGGAAGTCAAATTCTAATCAAACCTAAAATGATCCCAGCAAGAAAACAAGATGGAGGAATCTCTTGCACTGTCTTGTCCTACTGTAGTTTCCAGAAGCTGTTGTCTCCTCTTGGCTCTGTGTGATGGCTAATTTATGTTTTAAGTTTAAATTACTGTGCTTAAGATATCTATAAAAACCAAAAATGCCTCTATCTGGTAAGCCCCAGTTGCCTAAGGACTTCCTGGAATGCTGGGGGCTGTTCATATAACAAGCCCAGTGTTTTCACTTATGTAAACTAGCATGTTTTTTTCACAGGATATCTCACAGGATGTGTGCTTGATCACACTTAGGCAGGAGGTATGTAGGAAGTATGTCAGGATGGATGCTTGCCCCTGATTGGATGAAGGTGCAAAGGACATAGCCATTTGGGTTTGTTCTTCTTTCTTTTCTTTCTTTCTTTCTTTCTTTCTTTCTTTCTTTCTTTCTTTNTCTCTCTCTCTCTCTCTTTCTTTCTTTCTTTCTTTCTTTCTTCCTTTTTTCTTTTTGCCTGGACAGGGTATTTCTGTGTAGCCTTGGCAGTACTGGAACTCACTGTGTAGACCAGGCTGGACTCAAACACAGAGATCCACCTGACTCAGGTTTTGTTTTGTTTTGTTTTGGGTTTTTCAAGACAAGAGTTTCTCTGTAGCTTTGGGGCCTGTCCTGGAACTTGCTCTGTAGACCAGGCTGGCCTTGAACTCAGAGAAATCCACCTTCCTCTGCCTCCCAAGTGCTGGGATTAAAGGTGTGTGCCACCACCACCCAGCAGGTTTTGTTTTTATAAGCCCCTGACTAATGTAATTCAACACCATATTCTGAGACTCCTGAACATCCATGGTCCTGGCCAGTATTAAATAAAGCTTGCTTCAAATTTGGCTCAAAAATTGTGGTTGTGATCTTATTCTTGCCCAGTGGGATTGACATCTGTAGAATGGGAAGGAAGTGTCAATCAGGCTCCTTGGTGGTTTAGTTTAACTTTACACACAATTTAGAAACCAGCACCTCTATGAAACCTCCCTCAATACCCCTCTTGAATGTGTCTTCTGATTCCAGCCAGCAGCCTGCATGCCACACAGGTGATGTCACACAGGTGATGTCATTTAATTCTTACTTTTCTCGGAAGAGCTACATGTTATCCCATATACATCCACAAAAGCTCAAGACAGAATACTTGCCTAAAGTTTATATAATTTATAATTTACATCTGGGAGAACAGGATGTAGGTTGAGGTCCCTCTGACTTAGCCCCACCGTTTCTCCTGCCTGAATTATACTGGTTTGGCTGAGGTTCCTAGCCCTGGGTACCTCTTTATAAAGCAATGATTTTCAAACCTCCTTGACTCCTTTGAAATGAAATCTGTAATTACTATAGAACAGTCAATTTGAAGCAGCACATTTCTATTTTCTTTCTTTTCTTCTCTTCCTCCTCCTTTTAAGCAAGGTCTTGTATCTAACCTAGGTTGGCTTTGACTTCAGTATGTAGCAGAGGATGACCTTGAGCTCTTGATTCTCCTACCTCTTCCTCCCAAATGCTGGAGTTACAGGCTTGTGCTGCCATGCCCATTTTGCAGGGAGTAGGAGGGGGGCATTGAACCTAGAACTTTTTGTATGCTAGGCAAGCATTCTACCAACCGAGCTACATTCTCAGCATCTAAACACCTAATTTCCAATAAAATTAACAAGTGAATAGAAAGACAGCTACTTCTAATATAAGCCCAAGATTCACTTTCATCCTCATCCTGGCGGCAGGGCAGAGCACTCTAGGCTTAGACACCTTTTGAAATGCTGAGTCTAGTTAGTTTCTGCTAATATCAGCCATGTATTCCTTCAAGGGCCATCTGGGATGGGAAGGGTTAATTGAGAACAAACCAAGCATTAACTGTGTGCATGTTATGCTAGTGATAAATAACATGCTTTACTGATTTCATTTAACAATACAGAGTGCAAGTGTGTCTCTATAATCCACACAATACAAAAATATCCTTATCTGTCCCATCCTGACTGTTATGGTTTAGATAAACCGCTGCAGTTCCCTGAGTGGCAGCAGCGGGCCATGAAGGGCAGCTGATCCCACCACCTGAGGCCTCTGTAGGTCCCAGGGAGGTGGCGGGTAAGAGACCTCAGTGAGTCTGGGGGAGCTGCAGTAGGTGAGAGACAGAGATGGATAGGCACACCATGCAGAGTGAGTATTTATTTAGTGGGTTATGGAAGGAAAACAAAGGGGGGAGAGAAGGAGAGTGAGGGGGAGAGAGAGAAACAAAGAGAGAGATAGAGAGGGAGAGAGGAGTGGGGGAGAGAAGAGGCCTCAGCCACCTCTTCAGAAGAGAGACTGGGCAGAGAAAGAAAGAGCACAGGCTGGAAGTGGAAGGAAAATCTGCTTGCCTTGGTGGAATGGGGGAGTGGGTGGGGCTTGTCTCTTAAAGGGACAGGACAGACCCCTATCAGTTCCCTGACTCAAAACAGAGACTCCAAGCTTAGACTACCTCTGTCTCTACATGGTCTTGATCTCTATAATCTCCCTGTTGCCCTCCAGTGTCCTCTTCTAGGTGTACTGTTTTAGGTATTCTTCTATTGCTGTAACGGCTCAATGATCAAGACACCTTACAACAGAAAGCGTTTCATTTGGAACTCAGAGTTCCCAAGGGCAATAGAGTCCATGACCATCATGGCCAGAAGCATGGCAGCAGGCATGCTTGGTATTATGCCAGAGCAGTGTACAGAGCTTCCATCTGATTCACAAGACAGACCCTGGGAATGGTGTGGGCTTTTCTTTTTCTTTTTGGTTTTTGAGACAGAGTTTCTCTACCTAGAACCCACTATGAGGACCAGGCTGGCCTCAAAGTCACAGAGATGTCTATCTGCTCCTACATCCTGAGTGCTGGAATTAAACATGTGTACCACTATGCCTAGCTTTGGTATGGGATTTTCAAAGCACAAAGCCCCACTCCCAGTGACACATCTTCTCCAAGGCCACACCCTCTAATCCTTCCTAAATAGTGCCACCAACTGAAGAACTATTTAAATATGTGGGCTGTGGGAGCTATTTTCATTCAAACCACTGCAGATACCCTTAGAATTATTGGGTTAGGGCCTTTCTAACCTACCACCATATTCTCAGCTTGAGGAACAATCTGGTATTTCTTAAAGGCTAACTCACAGGAAGGCAATGGGAGTTCCAGGTGGGCAGGAATCTTGGAGGACACCTTCGGCCCACCGTTTGTGCAGCTCTCTGTAGCAGATGGCTTCATTTCAAGGTTTCCATTTTACACTCCTAAAGGCGACAGTCACTTTCATGTATGTGTCCTGTTTCCTCCTGCCTTTCTCTCTAGCTTTCTTGCCAGAAAGGCTTTGCAGGCAGGAAGAAGGGGCTGGCCTGCTCTTCCATATTTGATGAAAGAGCTCTTTGAAACTTCCAGATCTGCAGGGTTGTTTGTGTTTTGCTGTGTGGGAGACCGGGTCTCCTGCACATGAGGCAATCACTCTGCTACTGACCTAGACTCAGATTTGGGGCTGTTCTGGCTTCCTGGAGACCCACTCCTTGGGACTTTAGCAAAGCACCTCAGACACGCTAGGTAAAGGCCAGATGCCTGTAATCTTAGTGCTTTAGAGACCAAGGCAAGAAAATGAACATAAGCCAGTAGTGGTGGTGGCGGCGGCACACGCCTTTAATCCTAGCACTTGGGAGGCAGAGGCAGGCGGATCTTTGTGAGTTCGAGGCCAGCCTGGT
>LOJH01030971.1:4184-16958 GCA_001685095.1 Ellobius talpinus | reverse complement strand
AGTTATAGTTGTTGTTAGCTGCCATGCGGTGCTGGGAATCCATCCTGAGTCCTCTACAAGACATATCTCTAGCTCCGACATGAGCTTTTGTACACATCTTGTCCTTACAAGTGTGGGCGAGTGGATGGCTTTGTTCACATTTGTAAATGCTGAGTCACGTGTGCTATGAGCGTGTAAAATTTTAAGAAATTCCTGAATCACTTAGTGACAGCAACATGTTCCAAGACATGCAGTGTGGTGTTAGGCAGTCTCATTGTTATGGGCATTGCACAAACTTGATGGCTGTGGGGCCACTGTTGTGCGCAAGTCTGCCATCGTGTGACAGGCACCTGTGTCTGCTACCAAAAGTGCTTACTCTGACCCTCACTGTTCATTTCCCTAACCTTTCCTCTCCTGCTTTCTGAAACTACAAGATTTCCTAGTTAGACACATGAACACTGGTGATTTCCTAGTTGTTTCAAGGGTGAATTACTTTAGTAATGAAGCTGATTGTCTTTCCTTTTTGTTATAAAACTGTTTCCTCCCCTGTAGACTCTGAACTACTTTTACTACTTGATAAGATTTAGGACACTGCGGGACTTCTGTCTTCCTGCTTCAGGCTGCGGCTACGGGGAGCTCTGGAGGTCATCTATCCACACCTTTCCCCTGGGTGGGAATGGTTTGTGTGACTTGATCTTTGATCATCTCCCGGAATGTGTCCAGCATTAAGGGGCTTAAACCCCATAGCATTTCATTCATGTTGGCTTCAGCTGGTAGAGATTTCAAGGTATATTATAAGAGTAGTTGAATGGATAGAGAGTGTGGGGGCAGCTGGCTTCTTTAAATAAATGACATTAGTGGAGCCCCAGAATTCTTTCAGGTCCATCTGTGGGTCAAAGGCTGATGTATGCTTAATGAATCTTATTCAGTCACCTGAAGAACAAGAGAATATAATCACACAGCACCCTCAGTACACAGTAGGAAAGTTATCCCTGAACTTCATGTCTTGAAGAACATCTGTTCTCTCATAGAATCCTGTGATAGGAATCTAGAGTGCCCAGCCTAATATTTCTGACTCTATTGTCTCCCACAAGATAGCTGTTTGAGTTGAAGTGCTCTGAAGGCTTGCCTGAGCCAGGAGGCCTGTCTGCTCAGTAACTCACCCCTTGGCTGTTGGCAGAAGGCCCCGATTCCTTGCCACATGGATGTCTCTATAGGGCTGTCCAAGTATTCTGTTGTGGTGGCTGGCTTCTCTCAGAGGGAGTCTTCCAAGATAGAAAGACCAATGGAAACCATATGTCGTTCGTGACCCTGGAAATCATGCACTGTCATTTTTTCATTGTCCCCTTGGTCATACAGATGAGCTCTACTTAGGATGGGAGGGCATGCCTGTATCTACTAACGCCAGGAAAAGCGCGATCCTGGGGGTTTGTCTGGAGAATGGCCACCCTTTCCTCTAAGCCTCTCATCTCTCCCTCCTGCCAGACAAAATCCTTGCTCCGCTCAAGACCCGTGCTTCATCTCAATGGAGCCCGCATCTTGGAGAGGGATCAGGAGCTGTTTAAACAGATTTCGAAAACTAGGGATTCATTAAAAATTTTCCTTTATTGGAAGAAATTGTTGGAATTCCCAGTGTTCTCAATTAGAAATGATGTTCTGTTCCATGGGATTTTTGGCCGGAATTAATAGAAAATATATTTATCATCATGGCAGAGGAATATATGCTTAGTGCAATATTTTAACTTAGTTTTAGTCAGGAAAAATATGTAACATTTGTTGGTTCTCAAATTTGAGTCTGAGGTTCCTGGAAACCCCATATTGGAGGGTTGTCAGACCAGGGAGTTGGAATCCAGGGAATTATGGACATCCAGCTGTGCTGGCTGCCAGGTGTTGTTCAGCTTCAGACCTGCCATTTTAGACTTTGCTGCGTGAGACTGGGGCTGGGCTCTGCAGGCTGTTTTCCAGATTCCTCTGCCATCTGGATTTCTGTTCCCTTCCAATAGGATAAGGCACCCCATGGAGACTCAGCCATAGAGGAAGGGGAGCAACCAGACACAAATGCTTCTTTCAGCACCTGTTTGTATCTAGCTCATAGCTTCTCCAAAGGCCAGTGCTGCCTTGACCCCTCCTCCCTGAGGTGTGAAAAGCCGCTACTCTCTGTATGGTTCCCACTTTGACACCTAGATCTTGCAGTTTCTTATCTTTTGTGTTTCTGGAGCCTTGTTGATGCTTCCAACAGCTACTAGTGTCTCATGATCAATGCCCCATTTTCACTGTTCAGTCCCCACACCCATGTGACCAATTTCCTCCGGTCTCTACATTTAAAATTGCCTGTCCTATGAGGTGTTTGCTTCCCCCCCCCCACTGAAGCAGGTGTTAAGATTTCCAGAGTCATCATCCCTGACAACTGCAGAGGCATGTTTGCGTCAATTTTTCCTTTGTCTGTGTCTCCTGCATCAGGCCTCCAGTCTCCTGAGGGCTCCACAGATACAGGTATTCTGTGATGATGGGTAGTTTTGTTAAATCTTTTTAACCAGGGAGCTTAAAAAAAGCCATTTCCCCTCACCTTGGCCACATGAGATAAATTCTGTGTGCCGCCAGTCCTGACCTGAGGGCCTGCTGGGCTTCTTCCGTATGCTGCACAGTGGCTTCTGGCTCACCAGTGGACAACTCCAGGCCCAGATTCCCTTCCTCTCTTCTTTTATTTTCCCCAAGACTTTATCTCTGTTTTGCCATCTGCTCTATTTCCCCTTTCTTTTTGTAAACCCTAATTCCCTCTTTTTCTTATTGCCCCCAATTGGAATGATTGATAGTTTGTATATATTAAAATTGGAAACACTTGCTGAGAAGGTATATCTGTGGAATGGCTTGTACTTTACATAAGGGTACTGGCACGAGGAAGCATAATTATATCAACCCATGAATTAGATGAGTGCATTATAGACCCAAAGAAACACTAGCAGTGTCATTAATGGTACTTCTGTTCTTCAGGTTAGTAGATTGATTCAGCCTTTCTATGTCTCCCAGAGGGGGGTTACATGTGTCTTTACAGCACACTCATCTATTTTAGGCAGGTGCCTTTTGGAACATGGCAGTGAAGTGAAATGGCTTGTCTCTTGCCTGTCTTGAAAGACCGTACTGTGTAGCTACGAAGAGAGGAACCACATACAACAATGAAAAGGGATGGACATCAGTGAGCCCTGATGTGATAAATCTTAGATCCATGCTGTGGGGAAGACAGTGGTGCCTCCTCTAACAGGCTCTGAACACTTTGTTGTCCCAGTATTTATACGGCAAGCTCATTGTGTTACAAGTGATGACTCTGAGGCTCAGTTGTCAGCTCATTTGCCCAAAGACACTCACTCACAAAGTGACAGAAGTCAGGGTTCTGACTGGCCTTAGTCAGGTTTATAGTGGAGCCGCCGGCCGACCTGTGGCTGTGGTTGTTTTTGTGAGTGTTTTGAAATGGCTTGATGTCATCTCCTCTTTGAAGTTTCCATCCTGCTCTGAGCTCTGGAGGCTAATTTACGTGGGTTTCACCAATGAACACCCATCCACAATGTCTTGCAGCCAGATGTGACCAATGAGAAGCATTCAGGAACTCAGAGGGAGAGTGCAGGAGAGTGGAGGTTTCTTTCTCCTGCTCCTCTTTGTCAGTCCCTGCCTGTTTGCTCTATAGCTCTCCCTGTGTCCCTCTGCTTCCCAGTTGTCCTGCCTCTCCTTTATCACTTGTCTCCTGCCTGGAAAAGTGGGCAGCCCATTTCTAATCCAGAACTTGGGGTGCAGAAATGGGGGCCCCAGGGAAAGCTGGCTAGTTAGACCAAGCCAGTATCTATGAGCTCCAGGTTCAGCGAGAGACTCTACCTCAGTATAGAAGGTGGAGACAATCAAGGAAGCCACACAGTATGATCCTCAGGCTTCCATAGGCATGGAATACACACATGAGTATCTGGGACCACATGTAGCTGCACACTTGTACAACTACACACGTAATACACATTTACACACATTTGAATATAACCAAGCACATACCATACATGCAAAACAGTCTAGTTTGTGAAATTGGTTGATTGCTTACTGGGAAATGCAAATAGGAGTTCCTAAATTAATTGCTTACTTTTGCTAACACATAGATTAACTTTCACTTGGTCAAAATCTTGAAAAGTTCTTTTTCTTTGTTTAGGTTGATAAACTATCAAGGAGAATATAGATTCTTTTAAAATGAAGCAGCTTCGTTTCCAGAATGCATTTCACTAAAAAAAAATTTACCTTAAAGGGTAGCCACTAATAACATTCCTGATTGGTGCTTCTATATTTATGATCTGTATGAATTGTTTTTAAAGAATTAAGTGAGGCAGGTTTTCTCTGTGTAGTTCTGGCTGTACTAGAACTAACTTCATAGACCAGGCTGACCGTAAACTCAGGGATGTCTAAATGGTATTTGTTTGTCTCCATGTTCCACAGTTGGTTTACCCACTCACCTATGGATTGACATCTTGGTTGCTTCCAGGTTCTGGCAGTCAAGAATGAAGCGGCTATCAACTTTCTTGTATAGGGTTTCTTGATGACAGGAGTTTTGGATCGGTGTCCTAGATTTAGGATGGAAGTGGAATTTGGAAAGGAGCATCGTTTTTTGTCTCTCCAGCTGTTATAAAAAGGTTGACTGGTTGGACATGGCTAGTAGGAAGCCTACACTGTAGTAGCAGAAGGTACTATGGGAAAGGAAGTATTTTTGGAGCAAACTTTCTATTTTCAGATGAGAAGTACAATTTCTAATCCCGCAAAAGGGCTTTTTGATCTAGTCAAAGCCATGGGGAGATACTGACTTGTTAGCCACCCTGAAGCTTAATTAAGTTATTAATTCATCAGATAGCTGTTGATAAGCTGAGAATTAGAGTTGAGGCACATGCTGATTATCTGATAGAAATCAGCACACACACTTACCTGCTTCATCCCCTTCCATGAGTCATTTATTTCAGACTGAGAGCTGTACACACACTTCACATGCATATCTGGAGCGTGACCACATCTTTGGGATGCTAATGTGGCCCTTGCTCGTTGTGGACCAGCCAAAAGGGCATTCATTCTTCGTGATTTTCTGTAGCCATTTGTAATTCTGCCAAGGGGGTTGACATCCTGGGACCTTGCCAATCTTTCTTCAGAGAGGTTGACTCATGTTGAAAGATCCTTGGAGTTTCTGTGATCTGTTAATCTTCTGGTCTGTTGCCTGTGGCGTGAGCCAGATACATTCCCAACACATACATTCCCAGTGGAAAGCTCAACTTGGAGTAGCATATCTCGGGTAAAGCTGCTTCAGCTTTTTAGTATTTGAGAGAATAGCAAGCCCCTCTTGCTGTCTGGGATCTTGTAAGCATAGATTAGCCCATGGTTTTAGAACTCTTAAAGTTCTCAGGGGAAAGTGCTTTGCGACTTCCAGGCATAATTACTGGCATATTAAAGCTTGAGTAAGGCAAACAAAGTGCACCCACTTGAAAAATCAAATGCTCACCCTTTTCTTCCATTTGACTCCTTTAGAGGGCTAATTCATCTCGAGCAGGAAAAGCTTTTGAGCTGCAGTGGAGAGTTTTAGAATTATTATCCAACGCTCCACCACAAGTCTGACCTTATTATTTTGGCATCTGTAGCTCATTATGTCATATACAGTGGCCTAGAATCTTGCTGAGCCTAAGATGAGGTAAATAAGATCTTGTTCGAGTTTGTGGAGGGCTCTGAGGTTCTTGAGCTCAAGAACTGGTCATGCCCAGTTCCTAGGTGCATTTCAGTGTTCAGTGCTGTCCATGTGGCCAAGGGAAAGTGATTGGTAGTGAGGAACAACTTTCTATTTCCTGGTACTTACTCAAAGTTATAAACAGAAAGTGTTTTTACACTTATAACATGACTAGAAATAGTTGGGAAAGTCTGTTTTGTAGACAATGACTGGCTAAAAATGACAATATTTCATTGCTTTTGGAGATTTAAGCCTCCTGTTGACAATCAACCAAGTCATGCTATACAGAAATAGGTTTTCAAAATATTTTCTAAGAAATTTACTGATAAAAATTGATGCCGTAGACATTTGGTTATTAGAGATTGCTGCTGCTTGCTTACATAACTTATTTTCATCTTGTGGAATGAAGAAAATATCACGGGTTTACATGTTGAGACAGCTTATTAAGCAATCAGGATCATTATGATTAGGACTTTGGTTGCAACTTTATTTTTGTTTCTGCTCAAAGTCTTTTTTATTTTCAGATACTCTCAGTGAATTTTGTTAATTCAATCTTCTTCACATTTTAATTTTCCTTACATAACCTTCCATAGGAATGCTTGGAACTGAAGCTACGATAAAGGGCTCAAAGTGAGTAGGAAGTGCGGTAGAGCATCTTTCCTTCTCTTAGAGCGGAAAAGGCAGAGAGATGTTCTGGATCCGTGTCCGTGATCATTTTCTAGATGATCTAGACCCGTACTGTCTAATCATGAAGCCCTTATATAGTTCTTCCAGCCCAGTCTGTGGGAGGTGACTTTTGGGACTGAAGAACTGAACTTTTCATCTCAGTTCCTTTAGGAAACACCATGGAGCTAGTGGCTGCTTTATCAACAGCTCTAGAGGGTAATTTCCTTTCTCAAGGCATTCTCCAGAATTTATTGTCTGTCTACTTACATTATTCTAAGAATGTTTACGAAGCTTTCATTTTTACCACAAGTAAGAATACCTTGAGCTCCTGTTACACTGCAAGGAAGCCGCTGTGAGCTGCAGTTACACTGTAGGGAAACCTGGGCCCATGGAATGTAAGAAGCTTGGCCAGGACAGATGTCCAATGTCTGTCTTTGCTCCTATTAAGTGACAGAGTCTAGTTTTTTTTTCCTCCAGCGATAGGATCTCTTGTTAGTCACCATTAATTTTTGCTTTTCGAATACTTTACGATTAGATTACAGTTTCCGGCTATTTTCATCACCCTAAAATGAAATGCCAGATCCAGTGGCATTCTTCCCCACTCCCCACTCGCAACTCCTTCCTCAGTTGTTTTCTCTAAAGGTTTCCTGGAGTTCACATAAGTGACATCAGATACGACTTTGGCTGCTCCAGTCTTGTGTCACACAAACCTCTGTCCTGGTGTCTTACAAGCTTCGTGTATTTACTAGTAGCAGTTCTTGAGACTGGCGGTCTGAGAAGGGGACATCAGTCTAGTCCTGGTCCCGTGAGAGTGCTGTTCTAAGCTGCAGAGCTCCTGACTTCCTGCAGTGACCAGATAGAAGGGATGCTTTGTCTTCTGTCCTCCTGGTAATGCACCAGAGCCACTCATGAGGGTTCTACTCTCATGGTTTAATTGCTTTCCAATGGCCCCATTTCCCACTACCATCCCACCAGAGATTATACTGAAATGTAATGCACATTGAGATCTGTGCCATAAACCTTCAGACCATAGTATTTACTAAATGGGGTTTTATATGAGGTTGTACTCACATACCATAACTTCAAGGATCATGTATGCCATTGAAGGCAAAGTCCTTCGGTTCTTTAGGTAATTTAATAATACTCCTTGTATAGCTAATCTGTGTCTTGTTTATTAATTAATGTGTTATTTAGGTTGCCAACCTTTTCATGACCTTAAGAATTGCTGCTATAGCTTCCTCCTGCAGCAGATGGGAACAGACACAGAAACCCACAGTCAGACATTATACACAGAGTGAGAGACCTTGGAAACCCTCCACCCTAAATGGGAAGTCTCCATCAAATCCTTCTCCTCAGAGCTCAGGGAACCCCACAGAAGGGGAGGCAGAAAGAGTGTGAGACCCAGGGTGGATAGAGGACATCGGGAAAGCAAGGCTGTCAGTTCATACGAGCTCATAGAGACTGAGGCAGCATGCATAGGGCCTGCACGGGTAGGCACAGGTCTGCACCAGGTCTTCCGAGTATATGTAATGCTTTCAGTTTAGCGTTTTTAATTGGATTCCTGAGCATATGAATGAGTGGGTCTCTGATTCTTATGCCTTATCTTTGGCTATTTTTTTTCTGTTTGTCTTGTCGAACTCAGATGTAATAATTTTTCTTTTATTATATTTTCTTTTTTATACCTTAATATTATCCCTTTTAAGCCTGTATTTTCTAATGAGACAGAAAGGATCCTGATGGGAGAGCAGGTGTGGAGGAACTGAGGAGTAGAGAGTGGGGAACCCATAATCAGGATATAGTATGTGAGAAAGTAAAGTATTTCCAATAAGAGGAAACCAGTTGCTGCTGTAAAGCTACCCATGTAGGTGTTCATGGGGTACAGATTTGTTTTGCTTGTTTGTATTTGTACTGTATGGAACTCTTTACTATTTCTGAGTCAGGGGTATGTTCTCTCTCATGCTTGCCTTCTGCCCCACTGCATCAGAATCTTGTCTCCAGTAGCTTTGCCTATCCTAGAGCTTGCAATATTGACCATGCTTTGAGCCTCCTGCTTCTGTCTACGGAGTACTGCTAGCGATGCTTTCGTTCTGGTGAAGGTGACTATCCCTTCACATATCCGATGTGACAGATGCGGTAAAGCAAAACTGTGGATTTAAGAGAAGACACATTGAAGGATAATTGAAGAGCACCAGTATTTCTCCACCAGTTCTGGTTCAGTCTTGTGTTTTTAACAATGAGCACATCTGGATTTGTACAGCCACTGTTAACACTGGTCATCTAAGAAAGTACATGACACATGACTACTTCCCTTGTTTACTGTCTGCACTGTTTGGCTGAGTGGCATCCTCATTGAGGCATGGATAGCAGGAATCCATAGGTTGCTCGTAGGATATAAGTTCAAATAACAAACTGTACTTTTTGTAAATATTCAAGAAATGTGGATTTCTTAATTCAATAAGATGTGCATACAATTTGAAGAGGGACGTTACAGATGCCTAGTGCAGACTGTGTTTCCTGGAACTGTGAAGCACACAACCGCACATGGGGGTCTGAGTCCTGAGGTCTGTCATGCTCTTAGAACCTGCTCTTACAGCGTCTTTAGAGTGTGTGCTGGTCTTGATGTAACTGGGCCTTTAACTGGACGAGATCCTGAGCTCCCAATTTACAGATAGCCTGTATTTAACGGAGTGCCTGTGTCCAGTGCTGTCCCCCAACTTTCACTGTTCACACCCAGGCTATTGTGACACACCTTATCAGCATGAGTCACCTAGTGCCTGGGTGGAGGATTTCTCACCCTCCTGGAAGTCCTTCACATTCCAGCCTTCTTTTGTCAACTGGAGCCTCAGTTGCTGGTGGTGATCAGCAAATCCTCCTGCTGTCTCCGGAAGGTCTGAAATTATTCAGTGTGTTGATGCTGGAGCTTAGGAGGCTGCTCCAGAGCAGCAGCAAGGCTGGCTGTGCGGCCGGCTGCTCCAGGCAGTTTCCAGCACCTCCAACCAGTTCTGAGGACGAGAGGCAGAATTCCACTGTGTGCCTGCCTGAAAGACTAAGTATGCTGCTCGCTGGGCTCCCTGGCAGGAGTCTGAGAACAACTCAAGAAGCAAAATCAATTGGATTTCGACACAAGGCAGAGAAAATTGACACTGTCCCCACAAGGCCACTTCCTTTGGGAGAAAAAGTTTATAAAGTCTATTATTAGCTTTAACCGAGTGCCCTAGGTACTCAGAAGAATACGTTCGGCTTGTCTTAACTTTGAGGTGAAAAGGAACTGTAATGGCGGAGTGATTGTACCGTGGATGTGTTGCTCATGTAAGTTAGGAGTTTGTAAGTTAGACGCTCGTTGTTTATGCTCATGGTAATTTCTGTGTCGTTGCTGGTGTGAGACCAATCTGATGATTTCACCCCCAACGTTTGAGGCCGAAGCACTTTGCCCTGAGTTTCATGTAGTAAAACGGGTGAAGGCGAGGCTTGGGAAGCCAGGGAGAGTCTGGGTGGGGAGACATACCGGAACCTCGGCGGCAGTGCAGTGCTGGGAAGGTGTGCATAGGGAATTCTCAAGTGTGAGGAAAAGGGGGCTACAGAGGCAAGTCCTGCTTCACTCTCTTGTCTCTGTCCTGAACAGGTGCCTTTGGGAAGGTGTTTAGAATAGTCCTCTCTTGGTGGGGGTGAGTTCTCCTTTCCACTTCCTGGCACGCGTGGAAAAATTCTTACAAAGTGTTTGTCATGTCAGAGGAAGGACCTTTAGCCGTCAACCTCCTCATGTCGCTGTCTCTGAATCAGCAAACCCCATCCCTCTTCAGGTCAGATGTGGAGCTAATGCTGGGACCAAGTAACTACCAGCACTTGGTCATGAGCTGGTAGGATTACCTGCTGAAAATTGCCTTTTTATAAACTCCATATACAAGAGAAGAATTATCTGTAGAGAGGAGTAAGCACTCATCAACTTGTAGCTGTGCTTATATCTGGAATATTACAGGTATGTGCTACAAGGCCCGTAAACCCAGCCACTCCGAAAGCCCCATGAAAGAAAGCTTGGACACCACAGTGAGACCCCTGTCTCTGGCAAACAGTGAAAGAATATGAAAATGGCAGCAACATATTTTGGCACAGATAATCATGAGCCTGAGTCTGAGTTCTGCTTTCTAGATATGGCTAACATGCTGTGTATTCAGGTTGCACATGTGTAGAGTTTGCACATTTGCACACAACATAGAGGTGAGCCTGTGTGTCTCAGTGTGAAGAGGAGGGGAAGGGGACAGAGGCCTGTCCTTTTTGACACACAGCTCTCTTAGTCTCCTTTCCACTGAGTGTAATGTCTGCACACTCTGGAGTGTTTAGAAGATGGGTGGAGATGCGTGCGAGAGCGCGCACACATGCGCGCGCGCACACACGTCTGTTTTCTGTCTAAAGCTCTTTCTAGCTTTCATTACTCTATATAAACAGCAACACCATTTCCTGCGTGTTTTCTTGAACTGCTTAATATAACTGACTTGTCATTCATTTTGTTTCTGTAGGTAAATACTTCTGAGAAGAAACCATTGCTTGTGGTTATTCTGTCCACCTTTTCCTCATGAGGGGCTAGAGTCACCCAGGAGAAAGCTGCTGACCTTGCTGCAGTGGGCCTCTTGCCAGTATGTTCAGAACCCTGCTTTAGTATTAATCCCTTTTTATTAAGGGTGTCTGTTTTTGATCTCTGAGGAGCAGCGGTATTTCCCTTGTTTCCATAATTTCGGATTCAATTCCTGAGCCAAGTATTAGTAACCAAAATTGTGCTTAAAGCTTTTGGTCATAGTCTTCTATTTAGTGTCTCTCTCAAAATCCATTGTACCCGCCAGTCACTTTCAACTTCAGTATAACCAAACCAAATTTCCAGTCAGTCTGATGGCTGAAGAGCTAGCTCCTTGGTAATGCTTGCCTTTTACAGTACTTTCCCTCCACAGAAGAGAACAGTTTTGCAGAAAATATGTTTACTGTTATAGAGTCTGAAGTCAGTGAAAATTATTTATAGTATCAATGAGAACCTTTTAGTAGATAATACTTGCCAAGGCTAATGTTAACATTCTACTTTTCACATTTTATTTAAAAATATTTTTTCTGCAAAATATTGAGTTTTATTATAATATAGTAATATAAATAAATCATCTTTGTACTTTGCTCATACTTGCTACCTTTTGCTTTAAAACTTTCTAAATTGACTTTTTTTTAGTTGCTATAGCAGTATTTAAAGCCATTCTCTCTGCTTTGCTGTGCTCGGTGTGGAAAGTGCTGTCATGAGGTCTGGGTACAGAATGGTGAGTGGTGTGGCCTTAGCGTTTGCCCTCCGAGAGTTCACAGTGTACTGGAAAGTAGGTAAAAAATAAAATAATGTTCAAGAATGTGTCATAATAAAAAGAAATTTCTAATGTTGCTAGCCCCAAAACTAATGAAACCTAACAAACACGATTTGAGATATGATGAATTGTTGCACTGGGTTGGGATGAATGCATCTTTCCTGTGAAATGTTTTCATTTACAAGAATTATAATACTTTATTTCTCTAAGTTTTTAAATGTGTCACTGAAATCGTAGGGACTTGGTCATTTTCTCACAGGCATTTGAGATCTTCCATGCATGCAAGGCCTTAAAACACAGCTTTTATATTTCCGTGTGCAGCAAATCCAGAGAAAGAACAAAAAGCACGGCTTCTGTAAAATTTAAGATTTCAAGTAGCGACGGGGCTCCCCTCCCGTTGTGTTTTCACCAGAAGACATCCTGCTCCAGCTGCAGTGGCAGGCCATGGCCTGAGCCCTCACTGTGCGCTGGGAGTTTATCTGAGAACGGTCATATTAGGTCATGGCAGGAAGAATTGCCTTCCTCAAAGCTAAACAAGCAACAACCTGTAGCCCCTTCAAGGCCTCTGCAGCCCGTTTGCAGTCTGGTGCTGCCAAGAGCTTTGTGCTCATACCCAGGGCCAAATGGTTTCCTTTTATTTTTTAAATTAGAGCAAGAAATGTCTATTAACAACTTAATATCTTTGTCTTTCTAAAAATAATTCAGAAGCAAAAGCCAACTATTTGTTATGTTAAGAAGTTAGTGGTTTTTTTTATTATTTTATACTGGTTTTTAATTATTTTTTTAAAGACAGCAAACAATATAATGGGTTTCTTAATGGCACTTTTGGACGGATATTGCTATTCTTTGTTCTCCTTCCTCTCCCGCTTCACCACCTTCCCTTGTTCCCTGTCTTCCTTGATGGTGTTCTGCCTTCCTTCCCAGGCCACCTTCAGCTGTATGTCACCTACATCTTTGGCCATTCTTTTTCGCTACTATTTTTCAAACCTTCCTTCTTCCTTTCTACTTTGATGTTCTACACACACACACACACACACACACACACACACACACACACATGCACAAGAAAGA